>PVKB01006389.1:39053-63914 GCA_004027205.1 Ctenodactylus gundi | reverse complement strand
CATAATCTTTCCATTTCACTCATGACTTTCCTTGTTTCTCCTTATTTTTATTTCTGTCATTTAAGCTTATCAGGGAGGGGTGTGTAGGGGGAGGGACAAAAGGAGAGTGGGAAAGCCCTTGTCACCTTGACAAGATACGTATGTGCACAAAATGCTCAACTTCATTGTAAACCTTGAATTTTGCACGTATACATATCAATAAAATGTGGGAAAAAAATTTAAAAAGATCATTTACCATGACTAAGTAGGCCTAATCCTCTAGATGCAAAGATGGTTCAATATACATCAATCCAGTAATGTCATACACCTCCTAAATAAAAGCAAAAACAAAAATCACATGATCATCTCAATAGATACAAAAGAAGGCTTTGACAAAAACCAATATCCATTCATAGTTAAAAAAAAAAGAGGGCTGGAGGAATGGCTCAGCAGTTAAAGCGCTTGCTTAGCAAGAGCTAAGTCAAGTGCTAAGTACCGGAGTTCGATTCCCCAGCACCACATAAGCTGGGCGTGGTGGCGCATGCCTGTAATCCTAGCACTCGGGAGACTGAGGCAGGAGGATTGCCATGAGTCCAAGGCCAGCCTGGGCTCCATAGTGAGTTCAGGACCAGCCTGGACTACAGAGTGAGACCCTGTCTCAAAAAAAAAAAAAGAAAAAAAAAAGAGAAAACTGGGTATAGAAGGACCTTGCCTCAAACTAATAGAAGCCATTTATGCCAAATTGAGTGACAATACTATACTAAATGGGGAAAAATTGAAAGCATTTCCTCTTAAGTCAGGAGCAAGACAAATCTCTCTACTCTCACAGGTTTTCAACATGGTCCTTAAAACTGTAGACTGAGCAATAAGGCAAGAGAATTAAGTAAAGGGCTACATACTGGAAAGGGAAAAAGTTAAACTATTCTCATTTGCAAATAACATGATTCTCCACACAGAAGACCCAAAAACTCCAACAAGAGACTTTTAGAACTGATTAACACATTCAGACAAGTTGTAGGAAATACAATTAATAAAAAAAATCAATAGCATTCCTATACACTAACAATGAACTCAGAGATGAGAATAATTCTATTCTCAATAGGCCCTCAAAAATTAAATATCTAGGGATAGACCTAACCAAGGCAGTGAACGATCTCTACAATGAAAAGCACATATTGTGGTTTGAATCTGAATGTCCCCCAAAACTCTCATGTATTTAGATGTTATGGATTATCTATAGAACCATGTGCTATTAGGAAATTGGGGCCTGATCTGGAGGGGTGGACTAGATGACAGACATATGGCAGATTGTAGATTGCCATGTGTAGATTGAATTACAAGTGTGTGGTGGGGGCTTAGTCCTGGAAAGCATGAAGAACAGGCAGGACCTAGAATGGATGGATCATTGAGATGCCTTTCTCTCAGACTTGACTGGACTGGACTTGACTTCCTGTTTGTAATGTCATTAGGAGCTGCCTCTACCTCTGCCTCTGCCATTTGCTTCTGCTGTTGCTGGCCACCTCTGAGTGTACTGTGACCTTCTGAAACTGTGAGCTAAAATAAATTTTCCTCCCCTAACGTTGTGGGTGTTGGATATTGAATCACAGCAATGAAAGAGTAACTAAGACAGTACATTATACTAAAAAAAGAAGAAAAAAAGAAATTGAAGAGGATGTTAGATGTCCTCTGTTCCTAGATAGTCAGAATTAATATTATCGAAGTGACTATACTGCCAAAATTGAGATACAGTTCAATGTAATTTTGATCAAAGTACCAATAGCATTGTTCATAGAACTTGAAAAACAATATTAAAATTTATATGAAACGAGAAGAGACCCAGAATAACCGAAGCAATCCTGAACAAGAAGACAAAAGCAGTTGGTGTTACCATTCCAGACTACAAGACAACAGTGATAAAAACCTTATGGTACTAGCACAAAACAGCCAGTTCAGGTAATGGAACAGAAGTGAGGATGCAGAGGCAACCTCATGTACAGTCATCTATCTGATCTTTAACAAAGGAATAAAAACATCCACTGGAAAAAGGATAACCTATTCAACAAATCGTGCTGGGAGTATTGGCTATCCATATATAGAAGAATAAATCTAGATGGACACCTATTTTTGTGTACTAAAATCATATCAAAGTGGATCAAAGGCCTAGATATTAAAACAAAAACACAGGACCTCCTGGAAGACAAAGTAGGTAAAACTCTTGACGATATAGGGATGGGCAGAGACTTTCTCAATAGGACATTTGCTATAAAAGAAATAATCCCCAGAATTAACGAATGGGACTGCTTTCGTTATTTATTCATTTCTGGGACAAAATACCCAACATACACAACTTAAGGGACGAAAGATTTATTTGGCTCACAGTCCAGAAACCTCACACAGTCCTTTTACGGCCGCCAGCAATAGTTGAGGCACATGGCAGAGGCTAGAGAGCTGCTCATGGCACTGCAACAGAAATCATGCGGGGCAGGCCCAAGTCAATGTGTGGAGTCAGGCAAGGCCAGAGCTCTCCCCAGAAGAAGCTTTTAACAGTGTTTCCTCTTCTCTCCTTTAAATGCTTCAAGCTTCCAGTTGGGCCACCCAACAGCCAGGGTAGTTGACTCTCCTCCACTTTCTGGTCCACAAGTCAACAACACACACCTGAAAGGTCTGTCCTGGCTATCCCTCCTCAATCTCAACAAATTGACACAATCCTCCAGATCAAACACCAAGCATCTGACCATTCCAGCCATGCCTAACCCCCAGTAACATACTGTTACACAGCTATTTCACTACATCCAAATACATGAGGCTTTTGGGAGGTACTTCAGATCCAAACATTAGCAAGAACTATATCAAATTAAAAAAATAAAGGAAACAATCAGTATGATTAAGAGCGAGTTGTCAGAATGGCAAGAAGTTTTTACTACCTATGCTTCTGACATGGAGCTAATAAGTAGAATGCATAAAGAATTGAAGACAAATAGATCTCTCAAAATAAAAAACCCAATTAAAATTGACAATTGGAATGAATTCACTGTTCTCAGGAGTACAAATGGCAAGCAAATACATAAAAATGTTCAACGTCCTCAGCCATTAGAGAAAAGCAAATTAAAATAACACTGATATATCTTACCCCAGTGAGAATGGCTTCTATCAAAATTCACACTTCAACAGATGCTGCTGAGGGTGAAGGGAAAATGAAACCCTTTTAAATTGCTGGTGGGACTATAAACTGGTACAACCACTGTGGGAAGCAGTATTTAAATTCCTCAAAAAACTGAAAATATTCCATTTCACCTGGTGACACCTCTTTTGGGTACTTTTCCAAAATGGATAAAAGCACAAAAAACAGATACATGTGTGCTTATAGCAGCGTAGCTAATAATAGCTAAGTTGTGGAAGATGCTGAAATACTCATCAACAGATCAATGAATACAAAAAAATGTGGTATGTACACACAGTAGAGTGCCTCGTTGCCATAAAGATAGATTTGAGACATTTGTAAATAAATGGGTACAACTTGAGACCGCTCTGCTTAGCGAAGTGAATCTGACTCAGAAAGCTAAGTATCACATGCTTTCTCTAATGTGAGAAACTCAGTATAAATAATAGAGTCAAATGGGTGGGATGTTGGAAATGAGGGGGATGGGGGAGAAAGACAGAGAGGAAGGGGAAAGCCTCGTGTGCCTTTGGATACTGTGTAGTGTTGGAGGTGGGGGACTAGCTGGAAGGGGCAGATGGTTGACCTGGAGGGGCATGTGCTAGTTCGACCCTTTCTTCTGGACTTGTCTCTGCTCTGCCATGCTGTGAGAATCTATGTTGTGTTTAGGATCTGGAATGTCCCCCAAAAGTCTCATGTATCTTGATGTTGTGGATTGTCTATGGAACCATGTGATGTTGGTGGATTGGGGTCTAGTCTGGAGGGGTGGATTACAGTTAAGACTAAAGGCATGTGAGTTAGGATTAACGGTGTGTAGTGGCTACACCTGGATGCAGGAGGGGCTAATTACTGGGTGGAGAACTGAAGGGATATATAAGCTGCACCTGCCTTCCTGGAGGACGGGGACTAGTGTTAACTGGTCTCAGCTTGTCTTCCTGTTTGTGATGTCCTGAGAAGCTGCCTCCACCTCTCTCTCTCTCTGCCATGTACTTCCATTGCTGCCGGCCGCCCCTGAATGGATTGTGACCTTCTGAAACTGTGAGCTAAAATAAACCTTTCCTAAATTTGTGGGTGTCGGGTATTGAGTCATAGCAACAAAAAAGTAACTAAGACAATCTGTCTCTGGAGCTCTGGCTCTGGCCTTGGACCTAGCTCCAAGCTTGCCGTGTGATTACAGCCATTTTTCAGCCACCCACCCATGAATGGACTGTTACTTTTTTAAACTGCGAGCTAAAATCAATCTTTTAGTTTGATATTGAGTCACAGTGACAAAAAAGTAAGACACTTGCCTCATAAATATTTGTTTAATTTCCCCAGTTATAATGTTTATCTGTGAGTATCTAAATGGAATCTTTTGACTATTTCCTGTGCATATTCTGAAGCTTGTCCTCTGCATGCAGCCCACCCTCTGTCACTAGTTTGTTTCTTTGCCTTTCGCTCTGTGGCCTTCTCTGCTGGGCATTATTTCTTTGTAAGAGCAAGTTATTTTCTGTTGTCTGGCTGGACTTCAACCTGTGATCTTTTTGCCTCAGTCTCTCATAGGGCTGGGATTATAAGTGTGCACCACCATGTCCAGCTCTTTGCCGTGTTTTACCTCATTCTCTCTATATAGGTCAAAAAAGCATACTTTCTCACCTTTTTCTGCATTATCAGTCAGGTTTTCTTGATATTTTTGGCAGGTAACTCTTTGGATTGTGTCTGTAGGTTGTCCTGTGCGTTGGAGGATAGCTAGCAGCATCCCTGGCCTTCATACAATGATGACAGTAGCATTTCTTCAGCTAGTTATAGCTTTTCTACCAGTTATGACAACTTCAAATATTTCTACATATTGTGAAATAGCCTATAGGGGACAAAATTGCAGTCTTTACCAAAAGGAGAAATATCCATACACATCGAGCACATTAACTCTTGTGCCCTTGGCATCTCTAATTTCCCTACTCCAGTGCTTGCACATATGTCTATGGACTCATGTCCAGACCTTTTTCCTGTCAGCTTGGGAGGCATCCCCCTCACACACTCTTCACATGCTATCCTCATCAACTTTAATTTACATAACCTTCAATCTCAGGGAACAGAATGGAGGATGGGGCCTGAGAAGACAATGCATATCTCTCTTTATGGGGGCGGGGGGCGCCACTGGTGATTGAATCCAGGGACCTGTGCATGCTAGGCAAGTGCTGTACCACTGGGATAAATCGTCAGGTCTGTCATTTAGTTTTCAATATTTGTTTTTCATTTTCTGTGAAAAATCCTAGGAGGTAATTACTATCTTGCTGTGACCCTTAGCGAGATTATGTCAACTTGAGGCAATCAGGGACCACACCTGGATTAGGGTTTGGGAACCACGACTAGATTGGGAATTGAGAACTGGCCTGGATTTGAGTGTGAGTGTTTTGTGGGCCAGAGAATGAGGGAAGAGCCCCCACCCAGATGTGGGAGGCCCAACTGGAACTCAAATGGTATAAAAGGAAGGAAGAAGAAAGGCTGTTACAGCTTCTTCCTCTGGGAAAGCTCTCGCCTTAGCAATTGTCTACAGACACCGACTTGCTACATGCCACAGATCTTTATCACAGATTCGTTCCACTTTTGACTTGCACCTTTCTACCTGTTGCTGATCTTCAGTTGCTGATCTTCAGTCTCTGGTCTTTGCTGTTGTTCTTCAAACAACTGAGATCTGCAGCAGACTCTCACTGGCTGTCCTGCAGTCCCAGACAGACGGGAGTTCTACTTCACGGCTGAGCAGCCTTTGGACACCCCAGCTCTTGCACATGCAGGCTGCCATCTTGGACTATCTCTATCCTTGGATTTGTAACCCTTTTGTGTAGATCCTATTTGTTATAATTTCTGTAAATTCTGCCTTTTCAAAGAACCCAAACTAATACACTTGCTTTCTGGACGAGAAAGCTTGGGTTCCAAAAGGCATTGAGGGGGCCTGGTGTTTGGGCTAATTTCTAGGACAGAGTATTTGTCACTGACCCACAATACTAAACAAAGAACTAATCCCTGAGGGGTTTAGTTTCTCTGACAGGTAAACAGTCAGCACTTAAAGGGGATGCTACTGAAGGTGATTGAGCTGGGATTCTGTTTGGTTTGCTTAAGAGGTGTTGGGCCAATCAGATAGGAGGGACCAATGAGGCACTGTGCAAAGGGAAGGAGGGACTTGGGATTTGAGGCCAGGAATTCTTAGCAGGAATGAATCACTTTTCACCTGTTGCTGCCTCAAGTGCCTAACTTTATCATGGAATTTGCATGCAGACAGTTCTATAGAACTTTTGAAACCTGGGATGAAAAACAAGTTTCCTCCTTTCAGTTTACAGAGAACAGCCAAGAGCTAGATCTAGATCCAGGTATCAGGTTGTAAGCTAAACAGAACTAGTTTATCAGTTTCAATCTATCTCCTTTCAGTAAGGACTGTGAAACCTGAGGAGCTTCCCTTGACTTCTATAAATCTTCTATAAATCAGCAGAAGGTTGTGAAGGTCAAAACCTCATATTGAGTGGCAGGCAAACTCCAACGTGTAGTTGGAGGCTTGAACTACTACTCAGAGTCTATTTAGAAATTTTATTACTCTAGTTCTCTCAGCATGTCTGTGAAAATCTTGCTGATGAAAGCCTGATTTGAGGCATGGAGGTGGCAATTAGGCTAGCCATAGGAGGGAGGTACCAGGTGCCTTAGAATTAGGACTAGTGCTTTAAGAGATACAACTTTCTGGGGGCTGGGGACAGTCTATCTCAAATAATCACAAGAGTGTCTTCTATGATTTGAATGATCCAAAATGTATTTTGGCATTTTAAGTCATTGTGATGGTGTTGGGAATTGGTTCATTTGGGAACGTTGGTCATGAAGGCTCCATCTTGATGAATGGACTAATGCTATTATTATGAAGTCAGTTTCTTATGCATGTGAGTTTGCTTTCTCTTAATTTTCCTCTTTCTCACCTCGTCTTTGCCCTTCTCCCATGAATTCATGCAGTGAAAAGCCCTCACCACACACCATCCCTCAATCTTGGAGTTCCCGGCGTCCGTAACTATAAGCCAATACATTTCTGTTCATTATGGATTGCCCATTTTGTGACATTCTGTTACAGTTGAATGGATGGACTAAGAAAATTCCTAAGATACTGGTCTTTTGGTCAAGTCTTGATCACATGGTAGCCAAATATGTACCATATGTCCTCCTCGCCTCATTGACCCCTTGGCTCTTTCATATGAAAGACATGTCTGGCCACCCTTCTGGGCCTCAGTTGGGTTTTGATGCTCTATATGGTTACTGTTAATCTAACCCACAGGGGTGTTAAAGTGATTAAATAGCCAGAATATATGTGAAAGGTTTTAAATCATAATGCTTGGTGCAGATACGAGGGGTTCATATCATTATTGTCATTTGATTTCCTGGATTCTCCTGTTAGCACATCTAGAAGAGAGTAAGGTGATCCCAGGATCAAGGAGAAATTCAAGTTAATATTTAGAGGAGATGTGCAGGGTGAGGAGGCTGGAGCTTTTCCAATGAGTCTTTCTAGGTACGTGTTCACCTTGTCTTCAGGTTGGGACTGCCCAGTTGGCCTTTCAGCTTTGGCCATAACTCCTTCTTTGATGTTATCCTCAGTTGTCTGACTGCCTGGTTTGAATTTGAGCAGATTAACAGAACAGAATTCCAGAGTTAGAATCCTAGAAAAGGGAGGTTAGCTTTATATCAGAATGAAGATTCATGTCATGAACATTGGCTGAGCCAACCATCGGCTCAGCTATATAGACAGTGCAGAGTACAGAAAGAATACTAGGAGTTAAGCCTCTTTTCTGGTCTGACTCTGCTCCTGATCAGTTGCACGATTTTTCGTGAGTCTCGGCTCAGGGTTGTATGCACGCTATCAAATGAGGTGGGCTATATTCAAATTTTCTTCTAATATCCGAGATAGCATATAAATGGAAGTAGTTATTGTCACTATTATTTGTGTGATGTATTTCAATGTAGAGAATTCTTATTTTTTAATTTTATCTTCAAATGTGCTATCTTCTTTTGCACAGGGGACCAGGCATGTTAGATTGATATATACCAGTTCATTTATTAGAGAAACAATCAGAAATGCATAATCCAATATTTTTATTATTGTGATCACATTTGAAGAGTAGTGTTATTCAGTTATGGAGGAGGACTTTAAATATTTATACCAAGTATGGTCTTTTTAGAGTGATGGAAATTGTTCTACAATTAGAGGGTGATGATGGTTTCACAACATTGTGAATATGCTAAAAACACACTGAACCTAGTTTACTTTATTTTGTTATTATGGTACTGGATATTTAACCCAGGACCTACATCCCCAGACTTTAAAAAAAAATGTTTATCTTGGGACAAAGTCTCATAAATGGTTGAGTTGCCCAAACTAGGCTTGAACATGCAGTCCTTCTGCTTCAGCCTCTTAGGATGCCAGGATTACAGGCATGTATGTGTCTACAAACTAGGAAATGGCAAATGGTGGAAATACTGGATTCCTGGGTCCCAACTCTAAAGATAAATTGGAAGCTCACTTTGTTTTGAGACTGAGAGAAGTAATCATACCAAGCTCTCAAATGACCAACTGAAGTTGGGCTTCCTGTGGGACCTGTATTCAAGACAAGACATTAATTCTAATGTTTACAGAATGGCTATTATGAACTTTGTTATATGCTTGAATATGATAGAGATAAAATGGTAAATAAGATTGGCATCTTTCCCTCCTTGGAACTTGAAGACAGGTAATGAGGTAAATGGACCAAGAGGACGAGAGACATTACTTCTTAGACTTTCGGCTAATATCAAGTAAGAATATGAGAGACTCAAGGAAGGATAACCAACATTGCCTTGTGGTTCAGGCAAATCTTTTCTAGAAGAAATGAGATCTAAGCATAGGACCAGAGCATAAATAAGTACTTTCTAGCTGAATAGATGAGAGATAGGCAGCCTAGAAAGAGGAAATATCGTGGGCAAAGACAAGGGAGAACATGTACATTCAGAGAATTATGGCATGGTACATTATAGCTGGAGGAATTCTTTGAGAATGGTCCACACACCACCTGCATTAGAATTACACACATTATATCTTAAGAATGAATATCCTTGTATTCTATGAGGCTGAGGCAGGGAGATTGTGAGATTGATCCCAGACCAGGCAATTTAACAAGACCTCATCTCAAAATCAAATAATAAAACTAAATAAAGGGTTGAGGACGTAGCTCAGTGTGAAGGTCCTGGGTTCAATGTCCAGCACAAAAACATTTCTTACATACACTTACTTCATAAATCTGTTGTGGTTTGGATCTGGGGTGTCCCCCAAAAGCCTCATGTACCTGTGGATACTGTGTATTATTGGGAGGTGGGGCCTGGCTGGAAAGGGAAGATGCTTGGGGATTGACCCAGAGAGGTGTGTTCTGGTTTCACCCTCCTTCCTCAACTTGGCTTTGTAAGGCCATGTTGGAAGGGCCTCTGGATCTGGATAACTGGCTCTGGTTCTGGCTCTAGTGGTGGCTCCGCCATATGATTCCATCAAATTCCAGCTGCTCACCCATGAATGGACTGTAACTTTTTGATATTGTGAGCTAAAATAAATCTTTCCTCCCTGAAGTTGTGGATGTTCGGTATTGAGTCATAGCGATGAAAAAGTAACTAAGACAGAATCTATATTTTTATTTGTTCCTTTGGTGATTATAATGCATTATAATGTTCAAGAACTATAGACAAACATCTACATATCCGTGTGGCAGGAAAAAGAATGTGGTGTGGTGTGTGTGTGTGTGTGTGTGTGTTATTTAGGAGATAAATAGAAGACTAGAGAGGAAGAAGCACCCAAATTTTGAAGTTCTCCGTTTTTTTTTTTCTCCACAAGTTGGAGACTGTTCTTCCTCAGGCTATGGTCCCAAGCTCAGTTACTCCAGCTCTTCCCAGGATCAATGTCTAGATGTGTTTGTCATCCATTTATGGTACAATGGGTGAGAAATTTTCCTTTTGGTCATAATAAAGACTATAGACTTTATCCATCAGGCAGCAGGGATACATTGGAAGGTTTTGGTCAGAAAGTGACTGGAACTGATTTGTTGTTTAGAATAATGATTCAGTCTATGGCAGGAAAATGGGTTAGAGTGGTGCAAATTGAAGATATGCAGATTCATTAGGAAAGGTTTTCTTTTTGTGATGGTCGTAGATATTGAAACTAGGGCTGTGTATATAGTACACAAGCATTCCAATATTGAGCTACTTCTTCAGCCCCAGATAGGATTTCAGTTGTCAATTCCTTCCACTCATCTGGCCTGGTAAATAAAAATATAATCATCTATTCAGTTATTTACAGTTAATATTATTCTTTCCAACCCTTGCTTTTTTTGGTCTGGTATAATCTGACACTACCAATACAAGCATGGCCCTGCTTATAGCAGTATAATTTTTAATAGCTAAATATTGGGAGAAGCCAATATATCTAACAACAGATGAATAGATATAAAGAATGTGGTATATTTATAAAATGGAGTACTACTCCACCATAAAGACAAATTTGAGTAATTTGTAGGAAAATGGATGCACCTCAGACACAGAAGTTTAAATGTTGTATGGTTTCTCTAATATGAGAAAATGAAAACTTTAAAAAGTGAAAGAGAGATGGAAGAAAATAAGAGGCTAGACTTTGTGATGAGGGAACGGGGAAGTGGTGAGGGGTGGTTGAGGTGGGAAGGCAAAAGGGGTGTGATAGATAAATAAAAAAATTAAAAGAAAAAATAATCTGACACTCCCATAAGTGTCAGGAGCTGCAAGGAGAAGACCGTATTCTATATTTGAGTTCGACTTATTGTGAAGGCAAAGTTTCTCCTCAAATTTGAAGGTTTCTAAGTTAGAAATGTGGGAAGCTAAAGGTAATAGAATTCTTTCTTTACCTTGTTTACTTTGGAATCCACCCTTGGGACCCTCCTCTCACCAGAAGAGGTTAGATCAGAATCCTAGGGGTGAAGCGTCAAATTAGAAGTGCAGAAGATGTGTATCAGTGCATTTATTTGAAGAATCAGAAGTACCAGAAAGTAAACTATGGTTGCCAATGGGGAACAAGAGGCCCGATACAAATAGGGCACATTCTGGCTGACCCTTGGCCCACTTGGCCAGTTCCTTTGAGATCTGTGTGCACTGATTCTTTGCATTCCATGGATGTTAACCTAGACGAAGGTAATCTCCGGGCCATAAAAGGATGTGCAAAGGGTAGTGGTATGTGGATTTAGGGATTTGAAAAGTTATTGGTCTATAAAGCATTTCTCATCAGGGTAAGGGGCTGATTCATTTGAGGAGGAACCTGGGTTCTTGGTAAAATGTGGTGTGGCTTGGATTCCTCAGGTCAGCATGACTTACTTAGGGTCAGTTGTTTCACTGTTGCTGAGATGTAAAGGTAAAGATACAGCTGCTGCTGCCCAAAGTAAATCAACCATAAAGAAACCTGCTCTTCATTCTGTCTCCAGGCTTCCCTGAAGCCCAGTCTTGGAGTTGGTATGTACTTTTAATTATTTCAAGAGCTGGCATCGCTTGCCTCATAGTAAAAGTGTCATGAAATTACTGTAAGGTTGCATGAGTTTGGGCCATAAATCTTATTCGTTTCAGCTACATCTCATACCTTAATTCACTAGAGTATAAAATACCATTTATACTGGTTCTTAGTTCACTTAATCATAATTAAATGACCTCAGAGGGCAGTAATTCATTGAAGCTCTGGCTTTGATGTGACACACATAAAAAAAAAACTTAATTTGCCACGTGGACGGGTTACTCCACACTTTTACATTGGCCGCAGACCTTGTGGAGCATAGAATACTGGCTTTTTGGTGTGGGCTTGTGCTCTGGTTACACAGAACATCTGGGCCACAGATGTGGTTCAGGGCACCAACTAAGTTCTTTTGGAATTTTGTTGCACCATCTGTAGGCCCCTGTAGTCCTTTCTTGGTTCTTTCCATTCTCCAAGGAGAGTGTTTGACCCATGTTGTGCTTAGATAAGAGGTGTTGTGGGAAATTCCTTCTTTATCTTCTCATCTTTACCTTTTTATATAAAATGACCTTCTCTAAAGTATCAGGAATTCAAGTGCTTTCATATTCACCTCGAGATGTAAGACTACCTAAACTCATCTATTTAATTATGTGTCTCATAATATTCAGACCCTCAAGACCAGTATCTCTGGGACAATGTCATGTGGACACACTGTTCACCTTGGACAAAACTTGTCTTCCCATCCAATGGCTTTCTCTCTTCTCTATCTTTATCAGTGGAAACATCACCTTCTTGAGCTTTCAAATTCTAACCCTGGAAGCTTGTGGTAGGCAGAATGGTATTGCTAAGTCTCAGAGATGTCCACATCCCGTGTTCAATGTCTGAAAATGTATTAGGTTAGTTGACAAAGGGAAAATAAAGTTGGAGGTGGAGTGAACATTTCTAATCAATTGATTTACAGTAGAGAGACTGGATTTACAGTAGAGAGATTTGGATTATTTGGCTGGGCAAATATAATCATAAAGTGTCCTTGAAATGGAAGAGGGAGGCAGAAGAGTCTATTAGAGAGATATGACTGTCAAAGACAGTTATGGAAAGATACAGGAATACTGGTTGTCTCTGGAAGCTGGAAAAGTCAAGGAAATAGATTCTTTCCTGAGCCTTCAGAGAGATATGTAGTCCTGCTGACACCTTCATTTTATCCCAGTGAGACCTCTGCCTAACTTTTAATGTACAGAACCATGATATTTCTTTTGTTTTAAGCTCCTGAATTTGTGATAATTTTTTTGTTGTTGTTGTACTGGTGGTTGAACCCAGGGCTTTTAAATTGAACTGCATTCTCATATATATATATATATATATATATATATATATAAATTTCAAATTTTGAGACAGGGTCTTGCTAAGATGCTAAGTTGCCAAGTTGCTCAAGTTGGGCTAGAACTTGTGACCCTCCGTCCTTAGCCTCACAGTGTACTGGGATTACAAGTATGCATTAGTATGCTTCACTTGTTTCTTTGAGATAGGGTCTTGCTTAGACAGGCTCTGTAGCTTGGCCTCAAGCTCGCGATCCTCGGTACCGGCTCTCGAGTGCTGAGATTACAGCTGTGCACCACCATGCCCAGTTGGGAATTTTGTATAGGAGCAATAGGAAACAAAGTCAATGCTTATTTGACTCTTCCTCTTTTATCATATCTAATTAGATGACAAATCTTATGGTTACTTTTCTAGCCACATCTCTCAGATTCTTATTATTTTTGTTGCTTTTTTTTTTACCTGTTTTACAACCTGTTTTGCTTTACTAATTCTTGGATTTCTTACTCCAAATGACCTTATATAAGAACGCCAGAAGTTTTTCAAAAATGATTTTCATCACACGACTTTTGCACAGGAAAAAATTATGGCATTATATTGCATGAAATCTCATATTCTTATCCTGGTCCCCATGATTTCACTGTTAGAATGTGAGATTTTAAAGAACGTACCTTTTTATCTGCAAATTATTTATGTAAGTATAAGAAAGCATTATTAAAAATAAGGGACTTCCTGTTTCTATTGCTTGCTATCTTTGCTATCTTTCCCAACCACACAAGCTAGGTTCACGTAGAAAAGACTCTTAAGAATGGATTCTATGTTCATATTCTACTTGCAAGTCTTAAATCTGAAATTCTAACTTTTTGAGTGCTGACATGATGCTACAAGTAGAACAGTCTACCCCTGACCTCATGTAATGGGTTTTAGTCAAAATGTAGGTACACTAAATAATTGTGTAAAATTACCATAAGGTGATGTGTATAAATTGTATTTAAAACATAAATGAGTTTTGCTGCTAGACATAGTTCCCATTCTGAGCATAACTAATGATCTTATCTGTATGCAAATATTCCCAAATCCAAAATGCCAAAACCTGAAATATTTTTACTCCCATGCATTTTGAATAAAAGATATTCAATCTGTATCTTGCAAGTACCCTCAATGTTGTATTTTCTTCATGAGTTTTTAAAAAGGAATTTAAAGAAAGCTTTCTGCCTCAGTTACATATTACTGCACAGGAAAAACACTTCCAAATTAGAGGCTTGAAACAGTAGCAGTTTATTATTTCTCATGATATTGTGGGTGTCTGAGTGATTCTGCTCCAGTGATGTTCACTGGGATCACTCTTTGACCGTTGTTCAACCACTGGCTGAGCTGAGATGCCTTGGTTTTCTCCCTTGTACTTTCTCTCTGTACATAGTGTCTCATCTTCCTGAGCTATTGTAAGTACCCTCTCCCTCCTGCAGTATAGCTGAATCTTTCTCACATGATGACTGAGCTCTAAGAAAGAGCGTTTCAAGACAATGGGCTCTTTCGTTCTTGTTAGTATCCCAGTGGCTGAAACAAGCCACACAGTGAAGCAAAGAGACAATGTGTGAGGAAACTACGCAAGGACATAATGCGAAAAGATCACGAGAGCTACCAATATAAATGTACTTGTTCCTTGTTTCTTTTATACACTTAATCTGTTATTTTTTAATCAACAGAATAGAGTTTTTTGTTGGCTCTAGTGATTAAACCCAGAGTCTTCACACTGAACTATATCCCCAACCATTTATATTTATTATTTTTGTTTTGAGATGGAGTCTGTGTAAGTTGCCCAGACTGGCCTTGAATTTCTGATACATTTGCCTCATCCTCCTGGAGTGCTGGAATTACAGGAGTATGCCCTCAGGCCCAGGTCAACAGAATGTTTTTATAATAGTTTTAAGTTTACAGAAAAAGCAGATAGGACACAGTGCCCATATACTTTTCCCACGTGGTCTCCTTCCCCAGTTTTCCTATTAATATCATGCATTAAAGTGTTGAACTTGTTGCAAGTGATAAACCAATATGGTATTAGTATTAACTGAAGACCACTGTTTACATTAAGATTAAATTTGTCTTATAAATTGTTATGCTTTGGATCTGGAATGTTCCCCAAAAGCCTCACTCATTTGGATGTTGTTGATTTTCTATGTATTTCATGTGCTGTTAGGAGGTAGGACCTGGTTGGGAGGCGTGAATTACTGAGGGTGTGCCAGATCGCTGAAGGTATGCCCTGGAAGGATGTACTCTTACCCTGGCTTCTCCCCAAGCCCTGATCCTTCCTCTTGGGATGCTGTGAACAGTTTCTCTCTGGCCACACACTTCCAACATTGCTTTCGCCCATTAATGGAGTGAGACCTCCTGAAACTATAAGCTAAAATAAACCTTTCCTCCCTTCAGTTGTGGTTATCAGGTAGTAGGTCCCAGCATTGAGAAAGTAACTAAGACATACATTCCTCTGTGTTTTGCCAAATGTATAACACATATAGAACATCACACAAAATAGTTTCACCACCCTGAAAATTCTGTGTTCTACCCATTCATCCCTTTATGTCCCCCATGATCCTTGACAACCCCTCATCTTTTTACTTCCTCTATACTTTTACCTTCCCCAGAATACCATAAAGTTGCATTTTCAGATTGGCTCCTTTCACTTAGTAATATGCATTTGTTCTCCTTTATCTTTTGCTGGCATTTGGTGGTACAAACAGAGCAAAGATGGACCTGTCTATATCCTCAGGGCCTTCTCCCTCTTGGGGTTTCCTCCAGGCATTGTTTTTTGAAGACATTTGAATAGATTTTATGAAGAGCCCAGGTAGGATGAGAAAAATAAGCAGATAATTCTGTCAGCTCCTGGATATCTGGATAAATTCAGAATAACAGCTGTGATAGACCAATAAAATAATTGCCCCTAATGAATCATGACTCCCAGTAGCTATATACTTTTAAGATTCCTTCCTATATTAACTTGCTTGGCCTTTACAACACGAGATTGTGACAGAAACAGAAGGCTGAAGAACCCTTGTATGTTGGGGTTACACTGTCTTGATTCTGAGGATTCTGTCACATGTGAAAATGACCAGATGAGCCTCTTTGAGGATGAGAGACTCTGCTGAAGGATAGCACCAACTGCCATGTACATGAGTGAGACTATCTTAGACCATCCAGCCTCAGCTGAACTACTGCCACCAGGGTGACCCAGGAGAGTACACATTTGTGAGCATTATAAAATGGTTGATTTCTGCCCTTTAGTATTGGGACAGTTTGATAAAAAGCAATACAGTTTCACTCTAACAGCTATCTACATGCACATTTGAGTTACTTTTATGGAATGTCAGTTAAGACTTGCCAGCCTATAAATGTGATAATGGGACCTGTCCAAGTACAGAGAAGAATAATTAATTCAACACAATGAGGAAACTAAACATTTAAAATCTTTTGTGGTCTTGTTGCTCCTCCCTATTAGATTTCTAAAATTTTGTTTTTTCTTTTTCACTCTTTTTCTAATTATTCATATTAATGGGTTTCATTTTGGTCAAGCATATGACATACTTTAATCATTTTCATCCCCTACCACTTTGTCCCATTCTCCCCCCGCCCCAGCTTTATTTATTTATTTTCTTTGCAGGGTTCAATGTGTACAGTGTCCTCATCTGCTTTCTCTCTATTATTTGCACTCATTCCTTTTCCCCCTCCCCCTAATTACTCTTCTCTTTTCTAATAATAGTCTCCCCTTCTATGTTACTGTCATCTTTTTTCGATTCCCCATGTTTGGAGAACATGTGGTATTTGTCTTTAAATCTGGCTTATTTCACTCAATATATTGCCTCTAGATCCATCCGTTTTCTTACAAATGACACAATTGTGTTCTTCTTAGGGCTGGATAATATTCCATTGTTGTATTTGTACTACAGTTTTCTTTTTCTATTCATCTGTCGATAGGCACCTAGGCAGGTTTCATATGTCAGCTGTTGTAAATTGTGCCACAGGAAACATAGGTATGAAGATACCCTGATTTTAATTTAATTGTTGATTTTTAATTACTTCAGGTATACAAAGGCTCACCAAAAACTGTGGTGTTTTTAAATAAGGTTGATGACATTAACAGACATTGCCATTAGTTTCCCTCATAATAGTTCCCCTTGCTTCAAACACACTTTCATTCTTCAAGCACACATCACTTTTGCCACATTCTGAAGCTGTTTTAGAAGTCCATTTTTTGTGAATGCCTTTCTAAGGAATGATCAGAACTCTGGTGAGTACTGCTGCCCAGTGCTATCCAATGGAAAGAAAACTCATAAAAACATCATGGTCTGTCATCAGCCATCTTGTTTATCGGATTTGGCACTGCACAACTTCTGGCTATCCTCCCAAGTCAAAATGACCATGAAAGCTAAACGTTTTGTATTGCTTTGCAGGGGTTTTGAACATCTGGCCCAGCTGAGGTAACCATTATAGTAGAAATGAATTAATTAAATATTTTACTAATTATAGCAGGCTAATTTTTAAGTTCATAATTTATGAGTGATGTCATAATTATCCAAACAACTGTTAGCAAGGAAAAGATTCGCCACTCCTGCTTTAGGACATTGATACAGCCACAAAAGTTTAACGTGACTTTTGCTGCAACAAATTTAAAAAAATTAAACATTCACTGTACTTTATGACCACATCTCATATACTAAGTTATGCTATAGCTAGATCAAATGGCAGCTCTAATTTAAATTTGTTTTGTAGTAGAGATTGGGTCCAGAACCTTCACACTGAACTACATCTTCATCTCTTTTTATATTTTATTTTGGGATAGTCTTGGTTAGCCACTAAATTTTCTGGGTTGGGATTGAACTTGCAATCCTTCTGTCTCAAACTCCCAGAGTGCTGGGATTACAGGCATGTGTTGCCATGTCTGACCTTAATTTGTAATTTTTTGAGAAACGACCAAAATGATTTTCACAGTGGCTGTACTAATTTACATTCCTACCAGTACTACAGAAGGGTTACTTTGTACATCAAATTCTTACCAGCATTTATTGATTTTTTTATTGATAGCCATTTTGACTAGGATAAGATATAGTATCAATATAGTTTTGATTTGCATTTCCTGAGTAGTTAAAGATGTTGAACTTTTAAAATACACTTATTGGCCATTTGCACTTCTTTTGAGAAGTACTTGTTCAATTAATATGCCCATTTATTGATTGAACTATTTGGTTTTTTGTGTTAATTTTTTGAGTTCTTTATATATTTTAAGTGTTAATGACTTCCAGTCAGGAAGTAACAGAGTAACAGAGCCAAGTAACAGAGCTACACCATGTCTCCTCATCGACCCACATAAAAAGTTGAGAATATAGTCAAAACCTGCAAGCTAGGCTGGGGAGGAACACCTCAACAATTGAGAGGAGACCATGGGAAGATCAGAAATTCCAGAAGAAACATCAGAAGCAGGAAAAAAATCAGCTGCCTAGGAAGCTGCCCCAAAACAACTGTGAGTGGCTGGGAGTTGCTGGCATCTGCAGATGAGGAAAGCTTGCCCAGTGCCTGGAATCTCTGACTGAGCTAGGAAAGGAAGGATCACCCCAACAACTGAAAGGATGCCACAGGAAGGTCAGAGATGCCAAAGACATATTGGAAGAGAAGAAATACAGCAGTCCAGGAAGCAGGCCCAGGCAGACTGAGCATGGCCCTGAGCTGCCAGCATCCACAGACAGAAGAAAGCCCAGAGCTCAGAACCTCAGATCGAGGTAAGCTCAGACCCAGGAGAAGTGAGAACTGACAGCAGCTGGTAGCCCAAGCCTCCAAAAAAAAAAAAAAAAAAAAAAAAAAAAAAAAAAAAAAAAAAAAAAAAAAAAAAGAAAAAAAAAAAGAAAAAAAGAGCCTATGGGTAGTGCATATTACAAATGCAATGCAAGCTCCCCCTAGAAAAGGCCTCCTGGACCCTAAATCAGAAGCAGGACTTAGCAGGCATAACGGGCAATGATGGAAGCAGGAGCCATTCAAAGAAAGAGCCCAAGACTAAACTACTTAGAGCAAAAGAAATACCAGAAGAGTGCTTCACGGTTTTAAACGGTGCCTAGGAGGAAACTGGCACAAGAGACAGTTGTGGAAAGGAGAGAAAGGCTGCTGACCTCCTGAATGGCTCAGGTATAGTGGGAACACTTCTGAGGGTAGAGAGCCCCATCCTTGGGGAAGTGAAGCCAGGACAGGTGGGAGAGCTTTGCTGAAGAGGCCAGATGTGATCAAAACACTTCAGAGGCCATTGAACTGTTAGGACCTCCCTCACTGCCTACTCCTAGCATAGGAATTTCCACTCCCCAACACACGCTCATACTCATTCAAAGAAACCTCTCAGCTAGGCCTTTAAAATGAAGTCCCTCAACAACTGAAACATGTAAAGAAAAGGCAACAGGACACCCACAGAAATGCCTGAGACCCCAGAAACTAATGTCATGGGCCCTGACATACTGAAACTCATAGGGAAAGAAGTCAAAAAGCAAATAAATGAGTCGAATAACCAGTTCAATTAAGATGCTTCCAAAGAAATGAAAGCATTGATCAGTGGGCTTAAAGAAGAAATTACTAATAAAATAGTGGTCCTAATGGAGACAAAGCTTACTGAGCACATAGGAGCCACAAATAAAAAGTTGGCTGAGGTAAATAAAATGCAAGATATGAAGGAACATTTTGATAGAGAAGTGGAAATTTTGAGAAGAAACCTAGCTGAAATTTAGGACATGAAAAATACATTTGAAATCAGAAGTCATCAACTCAAACATTGCAAGGACAGAATTTCAGACCTGGAAGACTAGGCTGAGGAAACAAATTTTATAATTAGGCATGACTCCAAAATTAGAAATGAGCAAAGTAGCTACATACAAGTTCATTGTAAACACTATGTATTGCATATAATATTAATAAAGATGGTGGGAAAAATAAATGTTAATACTCTTTTGGGAGAGTAGCTGGTAAAGATTTTATCCCATTCTATGAACTGTCTCTTCACTCTGTTGTTTCTTTTTCTATGAAAATACTACTTAGTTTGATATAGTCCCATTTGTTGTTTCTTGCTATTATTCCCTCTGCTGCTGGAATCCTGTTCAGAAAGTCTTCATCTGCGCTTACGGCATTAAGTGTTCTGTTTTCTTCTAGCAGTTGCTAGATCTTTAATTTATTTTGAATTAATTTTTGTACAGCGTAAAAGGTAGGACTCCAGTTTCAGTCTTGTGCAGGTACCGATCCAGTCTTCCCAACACCAATTATTAAAGAGGGTATCTTTTCTCCAATGTGTATTCATGGCTTCTTTTTCAAAAACCAGATGTTTTTCCTTCCCACTTTGAAGTAAATTCCTAACTGAAATTTCTTCTCCTACAGCTCATTTCAAGTGCCCTTAGAATCAAAATAGTTTCCTGAGAAGTGGCAACATTATGTATATAATATGGCACTGAATTTGTGTCTATGACAAGGCTACTTGTTTGTGTCAGTGTTTTATTTATTTGCTCATTTATTTATTCATTCATTTGCTGCACTGAGTGTGAAACTGGATCATTCACACTGAGTTATATCCCAGCCCCTAAAAATTATTATTTTATTTGGGGACAGCATTTTGCTAATTTGCTAAGCTGCCAGCCTGGGTTTCAATTTAAGATTCTCTTAGCTCAGCCTCCCAGAGTGCTGGGATTGCAGGTATGTACCACCATGCTCAGCTCAATCTGAGTATGTCACTTTGGACAGGTGATATCACTTCCTTGTGCTTTAGCTTGCCCCTCTGCAAAATGAATAGAATAATCTATCTTGAAAGATCAAGAACTTTAAAGTGATGAAATTAACATAAAGCACTCACAATGATGTTTAAAATATACTTCCAATGGACATGAGCATTATATAAAGAAAACAGCTTAAAGGCAGCTTTCCTTCAGGTTGGGCTTCTGTGAAGAAAAAATTTTAAACATTACATTATCTCTTAAGATCTGATAATGGACAAAATCTTCTCAGAGGTGGAAAGCCATCTTTTTAAAAAAATTGTAGTGCTGGGGTGACACCCAGAGTCTCACATATACTAGGCAAGTGCTATATTACTGAGCTATACGAGTTCTCTCAAACACTTTTTTTTTTTTTTTCGGTACTGAAGATGGAACCCAGTGCCTTCACATTGAACTACACCCTTAACCTCCTTTTTATTTTTATTTTTATTTTTATTTTTTTTGAGACACTAGCTCACTAAGTTTCTCAGGTTGGGCTGGAACTTGCAGTCCTCCTTCTTTACCCTTCAAGAGTTTTGCAATTCCAGGCATGCATGACCATGCCAGGCCTAAAATAGCTTTTGAAGGGGATCATTGCCACCTGACATTCTCCTCCTAAGCCAAGGCTCTTGTTCAGTTATTCACTGAACATATCCTTATTATAGACTGTTTGCTGTGGGTTGACTGTGGAGTACGTGGAAAATCACCATACATCATCCATTCACCTAAGGGGCTTCCAGGAAAAAGTTAAATAACTAACAAAATTAACAAGATATGTTACAGACTAATCTATGTAGAGGGCCAACTGACAGTAAGTTGTAGAATTTCGGAGAATAAAGAGACCCACAGTACTGAAGTGGTCAAGGGAGGGTTTTTAGAAGAATCAAAACTTAAAGCCAGGTGTGGATGGCACCTGCCATAATCCTAGAGCTCTGGGAGGTAGAGGTAGGAGGATCCCAAATTTGAGGCCAGCCTGGGTAGCTTAGTGACTTAGCAAGACCTTGTCTCGAAAAAAAAAAAATGAAGGGGCTATAGGCATAGCTCAGCTGTTGAGTGCTTGCCTGCAAATCCGGGGCCCTGGATCCAATCCCCCAGAACCACATTGGCTGCACGTGGTGGCACATAACATACCTGTAAAAAATAAACGAATAAATTAAAAAAGGCCTATACCACTGGGCCTGGCTCAATTAAAAAAATAAAAAATGAAAATGGCTGACGTTATAACTCCAGGTAAAGGCCAGGGTTCAGTATCCAGTAGAAATAAAGAAAATTAAATGAAAGATTAAGCAGTTCCTTCAAGGATTTATTTTTTTCTCCATTTTAGTGATATAATACATATATATATATATATATATATATATATATATTACCTAATGTTTACTATATATTGCATATTTACATTGAATTGGAGTATTTTGTGCACGTATAGAACTTGTCAAAATTACAGTCCCTTCCCCTCTCTCCTTTTGACCCCCCCAACAACTCGCCCCTCTCCCCTTAACTCCCACTATCACCCCCATTTGATTCTTATTTTTTCTTTTTTACATACCATCTGCCATTCTCCCTCCTACCCACTCACACCCCTTTCCCTTTCTCCATGAAGTCCGTCTTCTTACTTTCTTCCGTGTCTCTCACATTTAAATGTTATTTTTATTTTGTAAATACATGAACTCCAAATTCTATACCGTATTAGAGACATGAGATTTGGGGAATTAGTGAGTGTTTATGCCCACCCCTTTTTCAGAGGTTCACTCCTTTCCTAGCTGACCATTGCCTCTTTTTCTACCCTGTCATTCATGTTTTTTATGGTTTGATTTTATTCAACTCTCTGGGTTTGATTCATTTCGCTGAGCATCATGATCTCAAGGTGCATCCATTTTCCTAAAAATGACTCAAATGTGTCATTGTTAATGGCATAATAAAAATCCATTGTGTATATATGTTACATCTGCTTCATCCAGTCATCTATACTCAAGCAAACTGGCTTCTTCCAAGATTTGACTACTAGCAATTGTGCTGCTATACAAAAGACATTCAGGTTATCATTATATCAATCAGATTTCTCAGGCTAAACTTATATCAAAGCCTGAATAAATGAAGAAGGAGGAAGGAAGCCGTTCTATGCAAGGAGTACAACTAAAGCAAAGCCGAAGAGGCTGGTGTGGTGGTTAAGTACATTTCAGTAACTGTGGAGAGACCATTAAGGAATGTGCTACCAGACCCTCAACTTGCCCTGTTATCATTTTCTTATAATTAAACTTCTGCTACTCTTTTGTTCCTTCCTTACCTCCAGCACACCTGATTCTCTCTAGAACCTCTGACTAATAAAGCAGCATTGAGATGATTTATTTTGTCTGTAGGTGAAAAGCTTACTCAGCTCAAGTCCAGTCTTCCTCAGGGCTGTTGCAAGGTTCTTCTCTGTCTAGCAAGGTTCTTTATTGTATAGAATGAAATTTTCTGGGGGAAAAGGGAATGCTTTTTATAAGAAGTTTGTGGCAGAAGTCAGGTTCTAAAACTGATTAAAAACTGCTAGGATATGTAGGAGATACTTTTGAGTAATCCCAAGCAAGTTGACTTTTGTAAAGCCATATCCTCCAAAGTGCAGGGAAATTCCGAGAAGAAACAGACAGAGGTGTCCTGACAAAAAAGCAAAGCAAAGCATAACAATGATATTTCATGTTATGTGGTTATCAAGGACAGAGTTTTGGCTTGGTCTGAGAGGTTCAGGAGGCCTTGGATCTGGGAGTTGGAAGTAGAGGCAAGAAGCCACCTTCATATGTTGTGTTAGGCATCTATTCATTGCTGTGATAAAATACCCAACATCCACAATTTAAGGGAGGAAAGATTTAGCTCACAGTTTCGGAACGTCTGACACAGTTCAATTGTAGGGCAGTCGTCAATGGTGAAGGCTAATGGCAGAGACAGAGGCTAGAGAGCTGCTCAACCCATTGCAGAAAGAACCAAGTGAAGCAAGAGCAAAGTGAAGTCTGTAGACTGGGTAGGCTAGAGCTTTCCCAGGAAGGACCTGTAAGAATTCTTCTTCCTTTCCTTAGTTTAGAGCTGCCAGTTGGGTTGTCCCCCACCACCAGGGTAGGTGCCCCTCCCTCATTTCTTGGTCCACAAGTCAATAACAAACAACTGAAAGCTCCGTCTTGGGCCCCCGATGGTGGCAAGTTGACACAATCTTTCCAGCCAAACATTGAACACCTGCCCTTTCCAGCCAGGCTCCACCTCCCAATAACACAACGATCCACTCTTGCCCCACTACATCCAAATACATGAGTGTTGTGGTTTGGATCTGTAGTGTTCCCCAAAAGTTTCATTATTTTAATGTTATGGATTGTCTATGGAACCATGTGCTGTTGGTAGATTGGGGCCTGGTCTGGAGGAGTGGATTGACAGTTAAGTTAGGATTAAAGGCTAATAAATTAGGAATAACAGCATGTAGTGGCCATACCTTCCACACCTGGATCCATGAGGGGCTAATCACTGGGGGGAGACCTGGAAGGATATAGAAGGTGCCTTCCTTGGACTAGGACGAGGACTGGGACTGGTCTCAACTGGTCTCAACTTGCCTTAACTTGCCTTCCTGTTTGTGACGTTGTGAGAAGCTGCCTCCACCTCTGCCTCTGCCATGTACTTTGATTGCTGCCGGCCGCCCCTGAATGGACTGTGACCTTCTGAAACTGTGAGCTAAAATAAACCTTTCCTTCCCTGAATTTGTGGATGTCGGGTATTGAGTCACAGCAATGAAAACGTAACTAAGATAAGCTTTTGGGGGACACGTCAGGTCTGAACCGTACATATGTTGGTAGTGCATAGCAAGTTGTATGACAGTGTGCAGTTGTGCACCTGCACTACAAAATGCTGCATCATTCTGGGTGGGAGATCTGCCTCCTGCCTCATTGCCCTAAGCTCCTCCATTTTGTTATCCCATTTTTCTCCAGTGGTGGACATTTTTCTTTATTCATCTAAAACAGGATGAAAGCAGAGAAGACTCACATGGAGCTGAAAGCGTTCTTCCCCTGTACAAAAAAAAAAAAAAAAAAAAAAAAAAAAAAAAAAAAAAAAAAAAAAAAAAAAAAAAAAAAAAAAAAAAAAAAAAAAAAAAAAAAAAAAAAAAAAAAAAAAAAAAAAAAAAAAAAAAAAAAAAAAAA
>PVKB01006389.1:19544-38953 GCA_004027205.1 Ctenodactylus gundi | reverse complement strand
GCAGAAGCAGGAGGATCACTTGAGTTTAGGAGTTCAAGACCAGCAATGTAGAGAAATTCTGCCTCAGGAAAAAAAAAATCAAAATACATTATTTGGAGGATGTGAAATCTACAGAAGAATATAGAAAGGCTACTCATCATTTCTGCAATTTCTAAAAATGTGGAGCAATAGAAAATAAAAAGCCACAAAACAAATGGTACGAGAATGTACATTACTTTCACTTTTTTGCAGTACCGAATATTAAACCCAAGGGTGTTCTCCCATTGAGCTAAATTCCCAGCCCTTTTTATTTTTTTATTTTGAGACAGTCTTACTAAGTTGTCCAGGCTGGCCTTAAATTTTCTGTCCTCCTGCCTCAGCCTCCTAAATAGTTGGGAGTACAGGCATGTGCCTGGTTACTTTCTTTCTTTCTTTTTTTTTTTTTATTATAGATCTCAGTTCTGCTCTGAGCTCCCACACTCACACAGTGATTGTTTTGTAATTAGCAGATAAGTGTCATTATGTCAGACCACCCAGTCTTGTGGGTATTTTGTGTTTACTTGCTGCTTGGGACCATAAATGTGATCAGGACATTTCCAGTTGAGAGACTCTTGTCTTTTGATCCATCAATCCTCCTCTTGGTGTTTTTATGCTTCTCTTATGTCACTGGGCTTAGAAACTCTTCTGATTTCTCCACCTTCTGCAGAATGAGCAAGCAGTTCTGTGAGAGGTTGTCTTCAGGCCTACCTCCCTTGTCTCCCTCTTGATCTATTCCACAGATTCCACACTGTATTGTGCAAAGCACTAGGGACTTAGAAACTTCTCTTGAGAGCTTGCAGCCTTCCTAAGCTGTGGCTTAGAGAGCAGGGCACAAGCCTTAAGAGCTTAGGTGTTCTCTTACTCCTCCCATCTATTTGAAGTAATTGCTGTGTAGCTCTTCATGTTTTTGGTTTTTTTTTTTTTTTTTTTTGGAGAGAAATAAAACCCAAGGCCTTACACAAGTAGGCAAGTGCTGCCCTACTACTGAGCCACCACACGCACCACTAGCTCCCTGTGAGGTTTTGACCCTATGGGGCAAGCCAAAAGGACAAATTCTCTATTCGATTCCTCTCCTTTGTCCTCATCTTTCGCTTCTTCATCCCTAGAAGTCTTTTTTTTTTTCTTCCTTTGGGTAGGAATCTTCCCTTATGCTGCAACCTACATTCTTAGTTTTATAACTTATTTTATGGAGAGTCCTCCAAGTTTGAGTTTTGAGGCTGAAAATTCAGCCTTAAAAGTTTCAAGAATGATTTTGGTTCTCTTTCAAAGGCTGAGTGTTAAAATTATTGTCTCTATGAATTTACAAAAGCATAGTTAGAAACTGAAAGCTGAACACTAATTCTTGCTTTAGGTACAACTTACCTCTTTTCTTTAGAAGCCAGACTGTGTAATGTGAGTTTAGCCACAAGTGTCAAGGCGAGTCGTACTGAGGAGTAATTAAGGTTGCGTTTTGTCCTGCAAGGAATGAATATTCGACAAAGGATATCTGGCTATCTGAAGAATTTTTTTGCAGTGTTGGAAATGAAATTCAGGGTCTCATATATGCTAGATGAGCACTGTATTAGTGAGCTACAATCCCCATCCCTGGAGAGAATTTTGTTACTGGATAGTGATATGCATCTATTAAGTAGAGGCTACGGATACTGCTAAACACCCAGAAGGAAGAGCCACCACTAAAATGTCAAGAGTGCTGAGGCAGAGAAACCCTGATCTGTGAAGTGGCGTGAGTTAAAGTTAAGGGAAAAGCATCAGAGGCATACACTGGGCGAGGGCCCTAAGGCAAAAACCCTGAGTGTTGGAGACAAGAATGGTTAAGTGCTGAAAACAAGCACATACTGAAAACAGCAGTATTGTTCTTGCCCCAAGGTAACAAGCAACAGCTGGACCATTCCACAGGTTACTATATTTACACATAGATTATCAGCATAGAGCAGCCAGGCACTTAACCCTGAATAGTTGCTCTGATTTACATGCTCAGAAGCTTGTTTAGGATTGACAGGAGACGATCATGTGGCCAGGTTCACTTTTCTGTCACGTGATTTGCTGCCCAGTCCAGCTGTTCTCATTCTTCTGTATTTCCTAAATAAATTGGAGAGGACTTGCTCCTTGCGGATATACCTTGTTCTTAATGCAGAATCTCTGGGCTTCTGCTGCTTCTTCCCATTGTTCCATGAAACTGGACTCTGAGGAATCCCTGTGTCTCCAACCAGCCATAGAAAGCCACGCTAGACTGAGACCACAACATAAATGACTGAGAAGGAAAAGTCCATTGAGTGACACTTTAAAATGCTATCCAGCTGCTTTTTATTTTGAAATATTTGACTTCTGAAGGATCTGAGTCTAGCAGAGAGAGTCACTCATGCAAACAAATGAATGTACTTAGTATTGTAGGTGCTGAAATTTTGTTTTGCTTTTAGATAGAGTCTTGCTAACTTGCTAAGGCTGGTCTTGAATTTCTGATCCTCCTACCCCAGCTGCCTGAATAGCTGGGATTACAGGTATGAGCCACTGCACCTGACTGGAACTATAATTTAATAAATTGGATACATACTGTTGTTTAAAAAAATCTCACAGGGTTAGTGGCACATTCATGTAATCCAGCACTCTGGAATGCTGAGGCAAGAGGATTGCATGTTGAAGACCAGCCTGGGTAATTTAGTAACTTGGTGAGACTCCATCGCAAAAAGTACCCCACCATAAAATGATCTGGTGATGTAGCTAGCTCAGTATGATCACTCTGGGTTCAAAGCCTAGTACTGTGAAAGCAAAAACTCTATTGTAGCCTTTAAATTTATAATATAGTGATGCCTGATTACTTAGCATCGGAAATTTCAATGTGGCAGAACTAACCCACAAGTGTTATCTATGTGCTAGGTTGACAAGCCCTGCCCATCTAAATGTTTGCTCACAAAGCCATACATAGGCAGACTGTCCACGTAGTGGAAGCCTTCTGAATTGTAGGTATTATGCCTAGAAAAAACTCATAAACCTGGGGAATGTTGGGCTTGGTAAAACCAAATGTATAATGTGGTATCAAACATCATAACTAAGGTGACCGTTTATTTTATCTTGGGACACATTTGAGAGCAAAAGGTGGTGCTATTAATAGTTATAAAAGCATAATAAATAGAAACTGAGCTTGTCCAAACCAAATACTAGCTATAGTCCCCTTGAAGGTGACTACCAGTGAGTGTCAAACCACTTCCTTATCAAATGTAAGCTGCTAACAAATTAAGACGTGTCTCTAGAAGAATTTTTTCCTCATAGAGATTTGGGAGACCAAAGAGCCTGGAAGGTCTAAGATAGCATGGTCATAACAATGGAATTTAAGATGCTAGGACTGACTAGTAATGGGGAAATTGAGAATAGGAATTATCTGATGGTCCTCAATTGTACTAGGCAATTGGTCACCTCTGCCAATGCTTTGGGGAGATCAGTTGTTTGGACTCCTTTAGTATGCTTCTATAATGACAACTCTTTTTTTCAAGTGAATCATTCAAGTAACCATATGACAAAATATTGCAAGTAATCTTTCTTAATTAGTGCCAGAAGGATGCCCAGCTTTCAAGCAAGGTAGGTAGTTGCTGTTTGATTTCCAAAGCTAATTTAACACCAGCAGATGGTGCTAAAATGTAGTTTCTTTCTCTTTAAATATCTAAAGTTTCTTTAGAATCATGAACTAGATTAATATGGACACATTGACTAATGAGTCTAGAAAGCTCAGATGGGGTGACACTTCACTGTTTAGCCCAGGGTGCCCTTCTGTCAGTGCCTACATGTTCCTCTTATGCTAAATTAGTTTGCTTATGGTTAGAATCTTACCTGCAAGAAAGTAATTAAAGCATACTCCATCCATGAGGAAAAATGTAACCACAGATCTGTCTTTATTGACCAGTGAGAAGATGGTTGTTTGCTACTTCTTAGTATTTTCAGTGCAGTTTCCTTTTCTCGCAGTACTTGTCTCCCAAGGAAAAAATAGTTCTCAATTTCTGACTCTGTTCATAGACTCATAAAACATTAGTGTTCATTTTGCACTTAATGAATATGCAAGGCAGCAGCTTCTACCACTTTTTCGTATTGCAATATATTTATTGAAAGGAATCTTCTATGGAAGACTCATTTTTAAAACAAACAGAATCTAAACTGCTGTATTGAAGTGTATGTGGGAGCGTGCATCTCTGCCTACTTGGTCTTTCTCAGCCCTAAGGTAGTCCTTGAACTACATTTTCAATTCATATACTTGAGCCACACAACAGTGTGAAATTTGATTGTGTTCCTTTTCCTTTATTTACATACTGGGAAACAGTCTGACAAAGGAAAATAGATTTAGAGGTACACACAGGTCTTTGTCTAATATAACTTATTTTATATAGAAAAATTTCTTGGGCCAAACCAAAAATGTACCACCGATACTGAGATAGAGTATGGGCTATGTATCAGAGAATTGCAAGGTACTTCCCCAGTGGTGTTCTTGGAGAGTGGTTGGTGGAGGTTAGACTCCTCCCATTGTTATTTGACTCTAAGAAATTTTAAATTTCTTTCATGATCCATTTATATGGGGGTTTCACCACCACACAAGGGCTGGGGTAGAGGAGAGGTGAACGCGCAGCTGGGCCCTCTTGTCCCAAGAGTACCAGGTGCAGCCGGGGGTCTGTCGAAGCAGGAACTCACTTTATTGAGGAAGTACAGCAACTTATATAGGATCGGGGAAGAAAGTGGCAAGGAAGGGAGAGCAGGCGATTTTACGTGGTGTCCACGTAAGCAGGCGTTAGGCCAATCAGAGGGATGTTCACGCAGGCAGGCACCAAGTGTTCATAGCAGCAGTATTGAGATCACACATGGTCCACGAGGGCAGAACTGGCTTGGCCCAATCATCCTTCTTGGTAAACACCCAAGGTGAATGCCCTCAGAACTTCTGGCGAGTGCCATCTTAGATATCACCCCGCCCATTTATTGTTCAGTAATATATTATTTACTCTCCATGTGTATACATATGTGTATACATATTTTCTGTTATTTCAGTTGCTGTTTTTTTCTAGTCTCATTCTGCTGTAATCTTATATTATACATGAGATTATTCAAATCCTTTGTATTATGTTAAGTTTGGCCTATGGCTTAAGATGTGAATATTTTAGGAAGATTTACATTTGATGCTGAGAAGAAGTGTACTCTTGTTATCTTTTGGATCTGGAATGTTCTTAAAAAGCCTCATGTATTTAGATGTTGTGGAACAGCTATCCTGTGGAATACGTGCAGCGGTGGGGCCTCGTTGGAAGGGGCAGAACACAGGCATGATCTGAAAAGGATGGATTACTGGGACATGACCTGAAGTGTATACACAAGCTCCCACTCTCACTTGGCTTTCTGTCTGCCATGCTATGAACAGCTCACCTCTGCCATGTGCTTCCATCATATTTACTGAATCTTGTCATTATATTGTTTTTTTCATTGTTGATTCCTTTGTTTTGCCTCTTTTGTTCAGTTGTTCTCCCTATTTGATGCACACTTTCCTTTGGGTTTTTGGTACTATGGGTCTTCCTGTCCTTGTCTAGGATTTCCATAAGTATTTTCTGGAATTCTGGTTTAGTGGTTGGATATTTCTTTAGAATTTATTTTTTTGTCATGGAAAATCTTCATTTCTCTGTTAAGTTTAAAGGATATTTCACAAAATATATTATTCTGGGTTGACACTTGTTTTCTTTTAGCACTTGAACATTTTCACTCCAAGTTCTCCTTATCTTTTTTAAGTTTTGTGCTGAGAAATCTGAAATTATTTTCATAGTCTTACATTTATGGATTACTTGCTGTTTTTCTTCTTCTTTGTGTTAAATTTCTGGAAGTTTGATTATGATATGTTTTAGGCTTTCTTTTCTGGTTGAGGTTATTTGACATTCTATATGCCTCTTGTACCTCAATATTGAATTCTTTTCCCAGACTTGGACAACTTCATGTAATTATTGCAGTAAACAGAATTTTTTTAGTACCGTTCATATTGCCTTTTAGTTTTTTCTTTATTCTCATAATTCTGAGCTTGGATTTCCACCCCCCCCCCCTTTTTTTTTGATACAGGCTGGTTCTGAACTCACTATGGAGCTAGGCTGGCCTTGGACTCAAGGGAATCCTCCTGCTTCAGGCTCATAAGTGCTGGGATTGCAGGCATAGTACCACTATACCCGGCTTTATGTGGTGCTGGGGAACTGAACTCAGGGCCTTGTGCTTGCAAGGCAAGTGCTTTAACCACTGTGCCATTCCTCCAGCCCTGAGCTTGGCTTCCTTTTAAGTCATTTAGCAGCTGTTAGATCCAGCTTTTTTTTTTTTAAGGAGTGTTTTTTATTTTGTTCATGTGAAACCAGGCAAGTAACACTGAAAGTCTTGGGTTATGAGCTCAGGGTTGAGTCCAAACATAAGAGTTTTCAGGGGTGGTTTATAAGAAATAATGCTACTGATTGGTGAGTACAGATTTGAATTTGGTATGCATGGGAAAGTTTGAGAGCATTCCTTCTGCAAGCTTATGCAAACATTAGGATATACAGATAAGTAAATTGCAGAAGCAGAAACTGCACTGGTGGGTATAGAACTCTGACAAACATCAGTGAGGGAGGGACAAAGGAACAGAACTCTATTACAAGTTATTGTACTCTAGGAACTTGTACACAGAAAAATATGTGGGGGTAAATTGTGTTTGTTACATTTTTGCATCACATTCCCTTCTCTTGATGCCTGATAAATCCTTTTGAAGACATCAATCATTTAATCAGTTATCTCATTATAAAGCTTCTCAAGGTCTCCTTATTGCACCAGTTGATAGTGAGACTGGAATAACATACATCCTGTTACTTCTTCCTTTTATATTTCAATATAACTAAAATGACAATTCTTAATCTGGCATTCAAGAACCCTCACAATCTGACTTCTGCCACTTTTATTTTCCTAATGCCATCTCTTATTACACTTTACCAGGAATTCCGTACATAGTCACTCAACATCTATGGGGCCCTAGGAGTCAATGTTACAGTGTCTTCCACTTTAACTTACCTGATGACTTACCCATAGCTCGATACTTGCCTTACTTCTGCTCCGCCTTTTCACCTTTTGTTTTGGAGGCAGAGTTGCACTCCCCCCTAGCTTGTTACGCAGCCCAGCCAGGCCTCGTGCTTGCGGTCCTTCTGCCTCCATCTCCAGAGTCCGGGATTACAGCGGTGCACCGCCACGGCCAGCTCACACCCTTTCTTGAGTTCTTCTCAGCTGGACTTGATCCTCCCATCACTTCTGTCTGCTGAGCTCTAACTCGTCTTCCAAGCCTTAACTCCTATGCTACTTCAGCTGCGCAGATGGCTCTGATTTCCCATTCTGGTTGAGTGGTTCTTTTTAATCCCCTGGTTGTTTGCTTGGACTTTCATGCGTTATTTAATTCTTCCTTTCTGGTATTAATATTTGTTACATATATGTCCATCCTCCTGGACTGTAAACTACACACTTAATTTCTATATTATGCTTCTGAGTAAGCAGCCCTTGTTAAATTAAAGCCAGTGGCACTTGTGAAGTATTTTGGTAAGGGGACGGGAGGATAGTCTGTTGAGCAGAACCATATCTTGCCTGGTTTCTGGGACTCAACACACTGGACAAGAAGTGTAGGAGATGCCCAGATGCTCTTCTTCAATACATAACTTAACTGGTGGGCTGTGGAATGTTCCTAGGGAAAGGAATTTGATCAATGCAGTAAAAGCACTGTAATGAAAGCATGCTAATGGGATTTGTAGCTAGTGAGGGGCTGGCTCCCACTCTCTGGGGTATGCCAAAAGCCTAATGAGTTTATTTTAGGGAGGAGAAAAGCAGAAGGACATTTATTTATACAGATGACAACCTTCCTCCTCCCTATGACCTTTCTAGCTGCCAGAGAGCCCGTGGCAGGCAACAGAACACAGTTCCCCTAGGATACTGTGAAGGTGAGGCTTTGGGACCAAAAAGGGTGGGGAAGTCTGTAATCTCTTTGGTATTGCATGAACTTTCCCTTCCCTCAGTCCTAGCGGCACTTGCCTCTCCCAACTTCCCTTTAGAAAACTGTAGCCAACAGTCCCATTTCGGTATTCATCTCCCCACTTGAAAGTACTGCTCTTTAACCCTTGGGACTACTTTCCTTTAGCCAGCAACTTCTTAAAAGGGATAACAAAGAAGTTTATGATGTGATCTTGATGGCTGATGACATATTAGTTGTTTTTCATGGGAAACGTGGTATTTCAAGGGCAGTGACCAGGAGTGAAGGATAAAGGATAGTGACTGGAATTTCCCCCACAAATGGATATAACTTTGTTGTATCTTCGGATTACAAACGTGAAGCAAGTAAAAATTAAATAAAATCTTACCACTCAGAAAAAATGGCTGCTAATTTTCTATTGGATTTTTTTCAGATCTCTCTCTTCACACAAGCATAAACACGCACGCACACACACACACAGTTAAAATTTTATATAAATGAGATTAGGATATATATGCTGTTAGAATACAATTTCATAAAAGAAAATAGGTCCACGTTTTTCTTTTCTATTTTCTTCCCAGCACTGAGAAGAGAGGTTGGCATATATTAGATGCTCAACAAATATCTGCCTAATGAATAAATATTTCATTTTGAAACATGATTGAAAACTGCTTTGCATTTTTCCATGCAAACATATTAAACTCTCAAAAATTACGTGCATTCCATTTGATCAAGCATAGCATATTTTATTTTTAACCAGTTCCTTACTGATTTCATTTATTTCTAAATTTTCACCTTTGAATCTCAATGTACAGTTTATTACTTATGATTCTCTAGTTGTCGTTTTCTTAGGCGACATAAGTAAGTGTTCCTGGGTCAGAGGGTAACATTTTAAATTTTAATATACTACCAAACTTCATTTCACAAATGGTGAAGGTTTTTGATCAATGAAGTCTTACATTAGCTATCTTAAAAAATCCTAGAATCATAGGACCCATGTTTACAAAATAGCATAGAGGAGTATGTGAGAAAGTGTACAAAGTTATGTCGCAGAAGAAAGTGTAACGACAGGAAAAGGCTGTAGACAACATCCAAATTGATGACTGCAGTTCCTCCTCTGAGTAAATTTAGCTCCATCCCTTGTTGCTGTGAAAATATTAGAAGATTAAAATTGTTGGCTCACAAAATTGGAGAGGATAGTAGTACTCAATGTGTCTGTAGCAAATATATTCTCATATATTCTTCATGGAACTGAAAATTTGTATCATTTTTCTGAAGGGAAATTTGACAAATTTCAAAGCTTTAAAGTTACTTTTCCTCTTTATCCAAGCAATCACAAATGAAAGATTTATATCTTAAAGGAAACTCTCAAGGGTATGAACAAGGACATGTAAGGATCATCCAATAATGACTGTGGGACAGCTGCCAGTCAATTTGCGAAGTATGCATTTAGACTACCACATTATGTTATATAAAAAATCATAAAATTTAAGATATAATTATAAAAATGAAGTATATGTATTTTAAGAAACTATAGAACATCTGCGTAACTTTGGCTTTCTTTTCTCCCTCCCTCCTTCCCTTCCTTCCTTCCTTTCTTTATTTTTCTTTCTTCCTTCCTTTCTCTTGGGTGGTATTGGTGACTGAACCTGGGCCTTTGCAATGAGTTACATCTCCATTCCTTTAAAAAAATTTAAGACACGTTCTTGCTAAGTTGCAAGGTCTGGACCCAAATTTGTGATCCTCCTGCCTCAGCTTACCGTTATACTCCTCTCCCCCCGCCCCCCCCCCACACACACAGGTTCTTGCTCTGTAGTCCAGCTGGTCCTGAACTCACTACATAGCCCAGGTTGGTCTTGAAATCACAGCAATCCTCCTGCTTCAGCCTACCAAGTGCTGGGATTATAGCAGTATGCCTCTGCACCCAGTTTATGTGATGCTGGGGAATCAAACCCAGGGCCTTATACTTGTTAGGTGAGCACTCTAACCACTGAACTACACTCTCAGCCCCTCAGGTCTCTTTTCTTCCTTCCTTCCTTTCTCTCTCTCTCTCTCTTTCTCTTTCTTTCTTTCTTTCTTTCTTTCTTTCTTTCTTTTCCTTTCCCTTCCCCTTTCTTTTTCTTCTCACTCAGTCTCTCCTTCTTTCATTCTCTTTCTTTCTTTTTGTAGTACTGGGGAGTGAACACAGGGCCTTTGCACTGAGCTAAATCCCCAGCTTCCCCTTTTTTGAGAATAGGGTCTAACCAAGTTGCACAAACTGGGGCTGAACTTGTGATCCCCTTGTGTCAGCCTCCCAGAATGCTGGGATGATAAGCATGTGCCACCATGCCTATCTCTCTGGTTTTCAAAATGCTTGTTTTTTTTTTTTAAATATAGTACCTTGCCTTGTTTTATTTCATGGTTATACTATTTTAGTTCTCTGAGGATAGTTACAGGTTTTCTTCTCCCTTCTTCTTTATTTCTTTATTTGCTGGACATGTTTGGTTTGTATTTTCCCCTTCACATGAGAAGCTTTTCTGTTAGGACAAGGCTTCTTAGGGCTTATTAGTGGGGTTTGCGGTAACATGACTAAATGGAAGGTAACATGGCTACTTCCTTGAGTACTACAAAATGACATTATCTATAGATACCTCCTCTGAAAGAAGTTCAGTTTCTTCAGAGATGAATTCTTTGATTTCCAGCCTGAAAAATATGTATGTGCCTTCCGGTTCTTGGTGTCGACATGCTGGGGGAATGGAAACAGACATCTCACTGTGGACTTTCACTTACTGCTCCTATTTTCTCTCCTGTGCCCCACGGACACCCATTTCCTGTCAGTGGTCTGATAGCCTTTCTGCCCCCGAGTGTGCCATTCTCAGCCTTCCAAACTGACCCAGCTCAGTTAGGTGAGGCTCAGCAGCTTCCTTTGCATCCCAAGTTCCTTCTGTCTCACCTCCTAATAAGCCTATTAAGACCAGAGCTTCTGCTTCCCACGTTCTCCTTCCTCACAGACCCACCCCAATTCTTAACAGAATTAACAGGACCAACCACCAGCAACACATAGAGAGAGCTAACTCTGTTGGGTTCTGTGAAAGGGATCCCATGAGCTGGTATCTTGTCACATGATTTGACTTGCTCCAAGTCACAGAGGTGAAAGTAGGAGTAGAAACTAGCTCTCCTCTGCTGGTACCTTTGAAAGTTTGATAGTCCGTAAGTTTAGTGTCCTTTCTTCATCTCTAGGCCCTCCTGGAACTATCCCCTAGCCTGCTAAGTCACCTTAAACAAGTGAAGTCACTTGACCCCAGGCTTCTTGCTTGCAAAATATGGGGATTCTTACACCTCAAAGGGTTAATCCAAAGTCTGGCACTCACTTTACTAGAGCCCCAAAGGGCCCCTCCCCATGACTTGTGTTGTCTACCAACGCTCTTGTTTATTTATTTATTTTGAGACAGAGGCTCATTCTGCAGTCCAGGCTGGTCCTGAACTCCCTCGATAGTCCAGACTGGATATGAGCTCATGGCAATCTTCTTGCCCCTACCTGTTTAGTGCTGGCTTATAGCCACATGCCATCATGCTTGGCAGGCAGTCCACAAGTGACCATTGGCGCTAGGTCCAGGCACCCCACCTACCGCCTTCTCTGACCTTCCCTGTGACCTGTGACACAATCGGCATAGGAGGTGTACACCGGCGCGATGTGTGCATCCTGAAGGCTTCAGAGGCTGTGGATCTTAAGCCAGTTTAGATGGAGCCTTTGGGGTTACCGGGGATGCCACACTTGCCCCCAAAGCCATGCTTCACAGGACTGGTCTTCATAACTGAGCTCTGAACACTCATCTTGAGGAGCTGTTGCATCTTCCTTTGCCCAGCAAGCCCAAGGCCCCTATTTTCAATATGATACCCTTTCTTTATATTTCGACCCACCCTGATATGCATGGCTCTAGGGCTCTGTGAGTCAATCTTATTAAAATGACTTGCAATCTCCTGCCAGAGGAGGGAAAGGGCATTTTCCTTGCCGAGAAGTAGATAGACCACCTCAGAGTGGTCTAACTGTACCTTATACAAGTATGCAATAGACCTCTGTTTCAGTCTCTTCACACACCTCTGCCTTGAGGCCCTACTCCCTACTGATTAGTGGTAGGCTAGTGAAAGGATCCCTAATTCCTGAGGTTTCCCAGCATTCTGCAGCATGAATTTTCTTGCTTCTTGGTTCACATTCCCCTCCCCTACACATGCTCTCTGGCTCTCTTAGGTCTGCTAGCCTCCATCTGCTTTCCATCTTCCAAAAATGTATTGGCATATTTTTTTCTGCCTCCATCTCCTTACTCTTTGTCCTTGTGAATGTTTACCCTTTGAAAAATTCATTTTTCCCATTTTATTTATTTTATTTTTTAAGTACTAAGGATGAACCCAGGGCCTTTGACCAGAACTACATTTCAAGCCCTTTTATGACTTTCCCCCCAAATACTCCCTTTTTTAGTGTGTGTTTGTGAAACATAATACATAATCCAAACTGCGCGATTGATACATGTACATGTTGCATCTTAGTCACCTTCTCTTTCTCCTCACCATCGTCCCGTCGCCCCCTTTCCCCAAATCCCTTTCTGATGTCCACAAAGCCCACGTCCTTCTTTCCTACCATCTTTTATTTGCTCTTTAACTTCATTAATTTTGCATACAAGACAAACCACGTGACATTAACCTTCTGTGTCTGCTTTATTTTGCTTTGCATAATGGTCTCCAGGTGCAACCATTTTCTTCCAAACAATTCGAATCTATCCTTCTTTATAGCAAAGTAGTACTCAATTGTGTGTAACTACCACATTTTCTTTATTCATCTGTGAAGAGAAACATAGTTTGCATCTAAGGTGCAGCTATTATTAGTTGTGCCACTATCAACATGGATATGCACATGTCACTGTAATATTAAATTTTTTGTTAAGATACCCAGGAGAGGTATCACTGAGTCAAATTAAGTTGCTATTTTCAGTTTTTTTGAGAACCCTCCATACTGATTTCTACTAGCCTACCAACAAGATAGAAGGGTTCCTTTCCCCCACAATCTCGCCAGCATTTGTTGTGTTAAGAGTTCTTGATAACACAAATTAATGAAGTAAAAGAGCAAAGTAGCAGACGGTAGGGAAGAAGGAAGTAGACTTTGTGGAGATGGGAACTCGGTGTCGTCGTGAACTGCGTTGCTCTAAGGGCTACACGTGCTGAAAGCTTTTTCGTGTGCTGATGGCCGCTGTGCTTCTTTAGGGAGGTGTCTGTTCATTTCATCTGCCCATCTTATGACTGGCTTTTATGTTTGGTACTCTAAGTTTTAGATTTCTTTGTATATTTTAGCTATTAGTCCTCTGTCTGAGGAATGGTTGGCGTTCCTCCCACATTCTGCCAGTTATCTCATCACTGTGTTAGTTGTTTCCTTTGTGGGCAGAAGATTTCAATTTGATGTAATCCTGTTTGTTCATTCTTGATGTTTTTCAGTGATTGATTTTGTTGTTGCTACTGCTGTCCAGCAAGTCCTTCCCTATGCCTATTTCTTCAAAAGTTTTACCTATTTTGTCTTTCAGCAGATGCAGTGTTTCTGATTTGTTAGGTCTTTGATCCATTTTCACTTTAGTACACAGCTGAAAGATAGTGGGTCTATATCCATTCTTCTGCACGTGGAGAGCCAGTCTTTCCAGCACAAGTTGTCAGAGTTTTTCCATCCACAATTTGTGGATAAACAGTTTTTCCAGCAAATTTTGTGAATGTGTATTTTTTCAGTCATTTGTTCAGTGTATTTTTTAGCCCCTTTGTCACAACCAGATGGCAGAAGGTATTTTATCGCATCCTCAGTTGTTTCCTATGGATCTGCCCTTTTGTTTTTGTGCCATCACCAAGTACTTCTTATTATGCCTGTTGCTTTGTAATGTAACTTAAAATTTGGAACTGTGATGCCTCCTGCTTTGCTCTTGTTGTTCAAGATTGTTTTGTATGTTCTGGGTCTCTTCTGATCCCATGTAAATTTTAGGATATTTTTCTAGTTCTTTGAAGAGTGCTGTTGGTATTTTGATTTAAATTTCACTGAAGCCTGGGAGGGACAAAAGGAGAGTGGGAAAGCCCTTGGCACAAAATGCCCAACCTCATTGTAAACCTTGAATTTTGCACACATACATATCAATAAAATGTGGGGAAAAATTTCACTGAATCCATACATCAGTTTTAGTAGTATGGCCATTTTGAAAAGAGTGGTTCTGATTTTTTAAGAATTACAGATATCTTTACATTTTCTAACATCATTTTCAATTTTTCTTCCTTAATATTATACTTTTTGTTATAGAGGCCTTTTATTTTCTTGGATAGGGTGATTCCTAGTTATGTTTTTAGTTTACTGTGAGTAGGATTATTTTTATTATGTTATTAGTGACTTTCTAGTTGGTATAAAGAAATACTATTTCATTTTGTATATCGATTTTGTACCTTGCCACTTTGCTGAATTCATTCATTAGTTCTAACAGTCATCTGGTGGAAGTTTTGTGGTCTTCTATATAAAGGATAATGTTGTTTACTAATTAAGATAGTCTAACTTCTCCTTTTCCTATATGTAATGCCTCTATTTATTTCTCTTGTTTAATTTCTCTCGCTAAGATTTCAAGTTTTATAGTTAACAGGAGTGATGAGAGTAGAAACCCTTTCTTGTCCCTGGTTTCAGGGGAACTAATTTTACTTTTTCTCCACTCTTAATGTTTTTTAGTTTTGATATTGGCTCTCACTGAGTCATCAAGTTCTTCATGATAAGGTTGAACTTACTGTTCAACTTTTGCCTCAGGCTCCCAAAGTGCTGGAATTACAGGTGTGTGCCACCATCTTTGCACTTTTTTCATTTCAATATGATTTTAGAAGAGATGATGAGTAAGTATGTATTTAGCATGTATATTTAGTGGGAACTCCTCCAACTCTATTTATTAAAATGAACAATTTATATACCCATTTGCAAGCCAGATATCTCTAATAGGAATATAATTGTCAGAAATAAAAGTAATACTATATTCTATTATAGTAAGTATTAAGGTTGTTTACTGTAATGTTCACAATAGCAACAACTGGAATGTCTAATAGTAGAGAAATATTTATCAAAAGATTATGAATTGGGAGTGTAGCTCTGTGGTAGAGGGCTTGTCTAGCATGCACGAGGTCCTAGGTTTGACCTCTAGCACTGCAAAAATATGGTATATCTGATCATAGTGTCCCTCACTAACCTGGCCATTGGAGCCTATTCACAGAGACACCAGTTCTCCCTAGGCACTCACAAGGGAAGAGATCCATGTTTTGGCTGCTCAGAGGTCTCGAAATTTGAGTTCTATCATAAAGATTAGATCTCTTATGTGCTTTGTTTTCTAAATATTTCTTTTAACAACAGAAGAGTATTCTGTAATTTTTATATTATTAAAATATAGCACAAAATATTAAAACTTATGGTGCATCGATCCAGTGGACTAGTGTGAAGTCTTTAAAAGGAATAGAGCATATTGTCTTGTAAAGCTATCCACGATGCCTTGCTAAGGAAAAGACAAGGGTTTTGTAACCCCATTTTTGTGAAAGCAAATAAACTCAAGCTATATTTTCAGGTTTATATATGTAAAAGAGGACATGTGGAAAGAATCATACTAAAATTTTAACAGTAACTACAAGAGGGGAATGGCTTTGCAAAAAGGATGGAAAATATAAATTTTACTTTAGATCTTGATAACTGAAACTTCAAGGAAACAGCTTTCTTTATAATGAGACTGTTGATTAACTGGATGGATTCTGGAGAAACTGTGAACAGTCTGGGGTATTCTCATAGCCAGACTGTTGGGGGCTATCTTGGCCCTTTTTCATGGCCACATCTATTGTCCTCTGTATCTAATTTAACACCCTGTGATAAATCCTTTCAGGTGTAACATTCCTAGGATAACTAACTCTTTTAAAATGCTAAGCAATGACCTCTCTTTTTTACACCAGCTAAGAATGCTTTTAGATAACATCTGAGACCTAGGGCAAGTTTCCCCCTTCTGAGTAACCCTGTACCTATTACTTCCACCAATGTCTTAAGAATGTGGTTTGATTTATTATTTTCTTCTGTTCTAAAACTATAAATACTGTATGTAACCGCTGCTCATCGGAACGTGTCATTTAGGAAATCCTAAATGCATGTTCCTGGGCCTGGTCTCTCATATTAGCATCCGAATAAACCATCTCTTAAACTCTTTAAGGCAAGAGTAATTTTTTGTGTCAACAAAAAAAACTTTTGCCTTATTTGCACTATTTCAGGTAAGTTGTGTCGTTCAAATGACAAAGAAAAAGTATAAGGCTGGTATTGCTGTTCAGTGGTGCAACTGATTGTTAGCATCTCAGAGACCTTGATTTTAATCTATAACATTACAAACAAACAAACAAGCAAACTGTAGATGCAAGAATATTCACCGCAGCCTTATATATGATAGTGAAAAACTGGAAAACAAGTCTAGCAACAAAGATTGGTAAAATAATATGTTCGTATGAAAGAATATCAGAATATCAAGAATACCTTTAAAATTTTTAATTATGTGGGAAAATTATTATGAATAATGCAAAGTAAAAACAGAGGCCACAGTGTAGTATGTACATTGTGATTTCAGTATTATAATTAAGATATATATGCATGCAGCTGGGCCTGGTAGTGTAGGCCTGTAATCCTAGCATTATGGGAGACAGAGACAGGAGGATTGCAATTCCAAGCCCAGCCTGGGTATCTTAGAGACTTAATGAGACCCTGTCTCAAAATCAAAAATAAAACTAGGCTGGGAATGTAGCTCAATTTTTTCAATTCTCAGTACCACACCCTCAAAAACAAAAAACAAATGACAAAAACAACAACAAAACCCCCCCAAACTGTCAAATATACATATGCGTATGAAAAACTGGGAGAAAATATGCTGTATTGATTATTTACTGCTGCGTAACAAATCACCTATAAACTTAGTTGTATTAGTATTAGCTGCTATCCCATAATTGGGATTCAATCTGTGAAAACTAGAAATTAAAAGGGCAGTGTGACCATTGGAGAGATTATGTCAATTTGAGGCAATTAGGAAGCATGCCTGGAGTAGGGTTTAGGAACCATGCCTACACTGGGCAATTAGAAACCAGCCTGGATTAGGCAGTTAGGAATCAGCCGGGATTAGCGTGTGATTGATTTGTGGGCCAACAAATGAGGGAAGAACATCCACATCAATGTGGGAGGCCCAACTGGGAACTGTATAAAAGGAAGGAGGAAGGAAGATTATTAGGGCTTTTTCCTCTGAGGAGAGACTGGACTTGATGAGACTTGGCTTCCTGTTTGTGATGCTGTGAGAAGCTGCCTCCAGACTCTGCCATGTACTTTCCATTGCTGCCAGCTGCCCCAGTGGACTGTGACGTTGTGAAACTGTGAGCTAAAGTAAACCTTTCCTCTCCTAAATTTGTGGGTGTCGGGTATTGAGTCATAGCAATGAAAAACTAACGAAGACAGAAATATACTTATTTTTTAGCTCATAGCTTCAGATACTTGAGTCCATGCATAGTAAGCTGGCTCTGAAGCAAAAAATAGAAATGGTGAAACAGCATGGCAAAAGAGCCTCTGGTGGGAAACAGCTCTTGACCACTTCAAAGCCAGAAAACAGAGGTAGAAGGGGGCAGGTACAGAGGGAGATAAATCCTTTCAAGTCACACCTCAGTGACCTATCCCTCCATCCAGGCCCTACCTTCTAACAGCACAAAGAGTCATTGTTAGATTAATCTATTGAGAAATATAGCTCTCCCATGATCTCGTCTCTTTCTCAACACATGATACTTTTGAGGAGTGTTTTATATTTAAAGCAAAACATTCCCCTCCATCCCACCAAAAGATTCACATCCATCTCATTATGCAGAATGCATTTAATGCATCTCAAGAGTTGCCCAAATTTCAACAGTCCCAGTACTGCTAGAAGTTCAAGCCCAAAGTGTACTCTGAAACTCAAAGCAGATTCTTAACTATGAGGCCCTATAAAAATCAGAAAGGAAATCAAGCATTTCCAATATACAATGCCCAGGGTAAACATTACCATTCCAAAAGGAGAAATAGTGGCATAGAAAGGAATGAGACCAAAGTAAGACTGAAACTCAGTGGGACAAGCATTAAAGCCTGTATGTCCATATCCAGCAACTGGGACAAGGTGTAGTGATATGTTTACTCCAAAGGGCTCAGGAAACTTACCCCATGACAGCCCTCTTGGCCTTTCTGTTGGGGTGACTTCACCTCCTGCTTGCTCTTAGGAGAAAATTTATGTTATTGGCATTTCCAGCTTCCTGAAGTCTTCCTTTCACCCCATTATCTGACCTCACAGACCTTCTTTGAAATCTGGATAGAAGTATCCACAACCAGAGATAGGCTGAGGTGAAGTCAAGATGGTGATGGAGTAGGATCAGTCAGTGACTCCACATGAATTCAGTGGGAACTCTGAGATTTTTATGATGGAAATTTCTCTGTGACATGGCTTCAGAAGGTGGAGGAATGGCTGGATCTGAGCGGTGAGCACAGAACTTGTGAAAAAGCCATGGAGATCACCAGCCAGGTGAATGGACAACCCAGTCAGGGAAGGGTCTTGGGCCCAGCCAGGAGGCCAGGGCCTGAGGCTGCCGTGGAGGTGTACCCAGCCATCCTGTGGCTTCAATGTGCTAGAACCTGAGTCATTTGGTTGCTGAAACAGGGAAAACACTGCCTGCTGCTGCAAGACCTCAGAGCTTAAGGACTTAGGACTAAAAAGTCAGTGCTGGACTCACAGTGGCTTTTTTAGGCACACTCAAAGAGGAGATTCAGAAATACATTCTGAGCTATCCAGGAGATAGATTATTGACAAACCACACTCCAGGAAATACAAAGACTTCCCTTGCTGGTTAAAGGGAAGGAAAAGTGTTGGTAGCAGAAGTGGAAAAAAGAACGTGGTGCCCCTGAAAAAAATGAGCCCGATGACAACAGATCTCAGAAACCAGAGTTCTTATCTTCTCACTCCTGCAGCACAGGTGGAATAAGAGTTGGCTCACATGGGTATGGCTTTCCCAGGGGGAGGGGAGCATAACCACCTTTGGACAGAGGGCCATCCTGCCCTCACTCGACCCAACCTCACAGGAGCCCTATAAAAAAGAGACATTTGAGTGGCACATCTTTGCAGACTGAAACACAGGAAGAGAGAATTGGTCACATGCTCCCTTTCTATTGGCAAGATGAAAGGTCTTAGTTATGAAGACTTCCCATTCAAATAACAGGAAAGAATTGTTTTTTGGTTTTTGGGTTTTTTTTTTTTTTTTTTTTTTTTTTTTTTTTTTTTTTTTTTTTTTTTTTTTTTTTTTTTTTTTTTTTTTTTTTTTTTTTTTTTTTTTTTTTTTTTTTTTTTTTTTTTTTTTTTTTTTTTTT
>PVKB01006389.1:0-19444 GCA_004027205.1 Ctenodactylus gundi | reverse complement strand
ATTTCTCTTTTTAATATTTCTTTTTTTCATTTCCTTCATTCTGTTTTTGTTGTCTATTAGCTGTTGCATTTCTTTCCCAATTAAGTAATTCTTTCTTTATGCTTTTTTTGAAAAGCCTTTCTATAGATTGTGAGACCCACTCTCTCAATTTCATTCCATAACTCTCCTTGTTTCTTCCCATTTTTTCCCATTGCTTATATTTATGAGCCTTCATCTGAGCTTGGGTTGGAGCTCCATCTTGCTCTTCTGTATCATATCTATATATCTATATAGATATTTATATATCTATATTCTTATGTTTTCTATCATACTTTCAAAATGAACCCTCGGTCTCAACTCTTTCCCTACCCCATCTCCTTCTCATTTCCCTACCCCTTTCTCCTTCCCACCCTCTCACACTCGCCACTTTCCCTTTCCCTCTCCACAAAGTCCGTATTCTTACTTTCTTCCATCTCTTTTTTGTTTTTTTTATGATTTGGTTTTCTCATATTAGAGAAACCATCTGATATTTAACTTTCTGTGTCTGATTCATTTCACTAAGCATAATGGTCTCAAGGTGCATCCACTTTCCTATAAATGACTCAAATTTGTTCTTCTTTATAGCAGAGTAGTACTTTATTGTGCATATATACCTCATATTCTTCATTTGTTCATCCGTAGTTGGGGATATTGGCTTCTTCCAAGAGTTGGCTATTATAAATTGTGCTGCTGTAAACATGGGTATGCATATATTACTTTTGCACGATGACTTTAACTCTTTGGGGAAGATACAGGGCACTCACAGAATGGGAAAAAAAATTTGCCAGCTATCCAGACAGAGGACTATGACCAAGAATGTACAAAGACCTGAAAAAAATTAGACCCTCCAAAATACAAGATTCAGTCAAAAATTAGAATCTGAAATGAATAAAAAATTCTCAGAAGAACAAGTTTGAAAGGCCAACAAATATACAAAAATGTTCAGCATCTTTAGCTATGAGAGAAATGCAAATCAAAACAGCACCAAGGTTCCACCTAATGCCAATAAGGATGGCTGGTATGAAGAACTCAAAAAAAAAAAAAATGCTGGTGATGCTGTGGGGTAAAAGGAACTCTCCTACATTGCTTGTGGGACTGTAGACTGGTACAACCACTATGAAAAGCAGTATGGAGATTTCTCAAAATACTGTAAGTGGATATTCCGTTTGACCCAGTTATACCCCACCACTCTTATTAAGAGTAGTCTTAACTACTGATAATTCATAGCCGTAAGGTTTGGCCCATTAGGAATCAGTTTTATACTATTTAGTTAGATATAGGTCATCAAGGTAAATTTTTCCTATATTTTCAACAATAATATAGTGTTACTTTTAACAAGCTATTATAAGTTACTAGGTAATCTGTTCAGAATCTTTCACTAGTAGTGTAGATCACATTTCTAAAGTTAAGAGCAAAATGCTTGTATGAGCTGATAATTTGTGATGATATGTCAATAGTTCTAATGTATTATGTTTTAACAGCAATACTGATATCTGTGCCACTATTAAAGAGGAAATAGCAGTTGAAACTTATTAAGGCTTAATAACTTCTGGTAGTATCATTTAGCCTATGTAAGCAAAATAGAAGACTATTTTAGTATTGATGATGGTGCTGTATTGACATTAGTAGAGCTTTTCAATAAGTCAATTTTATGTTTATATAGATAGATATATTGATGGTATAGATGGTGTTTTTTAAAATTAAAGGTAAAATAGCTGTATATTAAGCTAATTTTTGGTTTCTGTCAATAATCTGTTAGTCATAGGTTATAATATAATTATAGATCTTTATTCATGTTGTGGATTATGGCATAGATGCTGATATAGATTTTCAATATGTGCCAACAATTACCTTGTCCTTAGACCACATAATACTATAGTCTAGTTCAACATCATTGAAAAGAGGAGAGAGATTATGTAACCACCAAAAAGTTGATCAATGAGAAGATCCCTCAAATTAATAGCTGAATAAACTAAAATGGATATAAATATTAAAATCCATCCAAAATAGGGAAATTTCTAGAAAATAATAATTTAATCAGAGAAATCTCTATAGTAGAGACAGAATCCATAGGCACAACCTATGGTAGTAGAGCCTTGGGAAAATGAGGCAATAAATCAACTGCAAAAATACATACCTCCCTAGAAGTTGATATTGTTGATCTTAAAGTGGTGGAAACTATAAGAAAGGATATTGAAAAGCAAATAGACCTAGTGACCAAAAAGCTGAAAGAAGATATGCTGAAACAAATGCAAGAGATGCTCAGCAAGGGCAAAGAGGTTTTAATCAAACAAACAACAGTCTTATTAGATAAACAGTTTAATGATTATAAAGAAGATTCAACTAAGCAGATAAATAAAGCAATGAACATAATAAAGGACATTTTAGTAGTGAAGTAGAAAGACTGAAAATATTCCAAAGTGAATTACAGGACATGAAAAACTCACATGAAAGTATGGAAAACCAGTTTGAGCATTTTGATAACAAATTATTAGATCTTGAAGATAAGTGTGACAAATTGAATTATATAGTCAGTAATGACTGAAAGACAAAAAGACAAGAAAGAGACTGGATACAACAGCTGGTGGATGACACAAAAAGAAACACCCTCAGAATTGTGAAGGTGCAAGAGAAAATGGAGTAGAGTGTAAAAGGTATAAAGAATATGTTAAAAAAAATAACAGCAGAAAATTTCCGAAATCTAGGAAAAGAAATGATCATTGAGCTACTGCAGGTATATAGAATAACAAATAACCTTAATTAGAAGAGCCTCTCCATGAAACATCATAATTAAAATCCTAGACACACTGTACAAGAGAGAATACTAAGAGCTGCAAGAGAAAAATAAAAGTAACCCATATAGACAAACTCATCAGAATAACCATGGATTTCTCAACAAAAACCCTAAGGGCTAGGAGGTCATGGAGCAAAATTATTCAAGTGCTGAAAGAAAATAAGTGCCAACTCAGACTGTTATATCCAGCAAAATTATCCTTTAAAATAGAGGGTGAGGTTAAAATTTTTCATGATAAAGGAGGCCGTAGGGAGAAAGGAACCCTCCTGCACTGCTGGTGGAATGTAAATTCCTACAACCACTCAGGAAAGCAGCATGGAGATCTATCAAAAGACTAGAAATAAATATCCCCTTTCATCCAGTGACACCGCTCCTGGGAATATTTCCAAAGGAGGTCAAAACAACACATAACAGAGATATATGTATACCCATGTTCACAGCAGCACAACTAACGATAGATAAAATATGGAAGTCACCAAAATACCCATCAACAGACCAGTGGATACACAAACTGTGGTGTTTATACACAATGGAATACTATGCATCTATAAAGTCCAACAGCGTGGAGGCTGTTGCAGGCAAATGGAGGAAACTTGAAAACATCATGCTTAGTGAAGTGAGTCAGAAGCAGAAGGCGAAACATCAAATGGTCTCTGATATGAGAAACCCAGATCACAACTATCTCATGGAACCTAAAACAAAAACAAAGCAAACCAGGGGGGTAGGCCGGGGAGGGAGGGAGGGAGGGAGGGAGAGGTGAGTAGGGGGAGGGACAAAAGGAGAGTGGGAAAGTCCTTGTCACCTTGACAAGATACGTAGGTGCACAAAATACTCAACTTCATTGTAAGCCTTAAATTTTGATCTTATGCATATCAATAAAATGGGGGGAAAAAGACCTAAAGAAATTTCTGACCAGTAGAGCAATGTTGCAGAAAATATTTAAAGGAATTTTTGACAGATATAGGTAGATAACAGCACAAAAGATTCCAAATAAAAAGAAACAACCAAAAGAGTGAATGATCCAATAATAGTGTAGAGAAAATTATACTGAAGCATCATAACGATGACAAGATATAGCAAATATCTCACTATAATAATGGTCAATATTAATGGTCTCAACTTTCCTATCAAGAGACACAGATAGGCAGATTGGATCAAAAAAACAAAAACAAATAATTTGTTGCTTGTCAAAGATACACTTTACCAGTAAAGAAACACAGAGACTGAAAATAAAAGGAATGAGAAGAAACACTGGCAATCTCTCTCCTCGGAGCTAGCATTGCTCTGATACCAAAACAAGACAAAGCCTTAACAAGGAAAGAATAATAGGTTAATCTCTCCAATGAACATAGATAAAAAAATTCTTAATAATATACTGGTAAAGAAAATTCAACAAATCATTAAAAAGATTATTTGTCATGACCAAGTTGGCTTCACCAAAGGGCAAAACCAGCACACACCACTCCAGGTCAAGTCCCAAGCATCTACCCCTTTCAGCTAGGCCTCACCTCCCAATATTACACAATATCCATAGGTACATGAAGCTTTTGGGGGGACATTCTGGTTCCAAACCCAAACATTTTGCCCTTGGACCCCAAAAGACTTGTGTTTGCCTCCTTATGTAAAATGCATTTAGTCAGAAGAGTTGCCAAAGTCTTAACAATCTTTAGCACTGTTAAAAAGCTTAAGACCAAAGTCTCCTCTGAGACTCACGGCAAACTCTCAGATGTTTGCTCCTGTGAAAACCAAAAAGCTAAACAATGGAACAGGGTAAATATTTTCATTCCAAAAGGAAGTAATAGAAAGATAAAAGGCAATTGGACCAAAAGCAAGTTTTAAACCCAGCAGGGAAAGGGTTCAATTCTGTACTCCTGTGTCCAGCACCTGGGGTAACCTGTGGCAACAGTAAGATATGAACTCCAAAGGGCTTGGGTGGCAATGTCCCTACAGTATTGCCGCTGCTGCGACCTTCATCTTCTCTCTTTTGGTCTGGATCTGCTCATAGCCTGAAGCTTTTGTCTGCTGATGATCCATGGTCTTGGATTCTCAAATTTTTGAGGATCTCCACTGCACCTTAGGCTTCTCCTTTAAAATTTTACACACTGCCCTCCCAGAGCCACACTGCCAGACCTCCAAGGCCTTCCTTTGAAATCGGGGTGGAAGCGTCCATAAACCCACAACTCTTGCACTCTGTAAGCCTGTAAAGCCAGAACCAAGGTCTGCCAATGGCTTCAGCAGTAGCCTCATCCCATTGGACAGTCTCTCTTTGGTACTACAAGCACTATTTGCAAGGCAAGGTCCTTTGTCTCTCCATCTTTTAATTAGTAAAAGGTGGGGTCTTGTTGATTTTGGGGAAGCCCTCAAGGCATTCTTCCTGTAGTCATGATTGTAAGTACTTGACTTCCTTTTAATGTTAATCTCTTTAACTTCTCTATGCTGGAGCCAGAGATAGAGCTTTTCATAGCATGGCAAAACAAAGCCAAGTCAGGGAGAAAGGGCAGAGCCAGTACACTCTCCTTAGATCATGCCCCAAGCATCCACTTCTTACAGTTGGGCCCCATCCCCCACCCCCCACCCCCCGCCCCACCCCGTCCTCACTCAGCTTTATGCAGTCTGCTGACCCCTGGCCGCCAATTGTTGCCTGTTGGAGGCTACAGGGCTAGAGCCTCTGCTGCACGGCTCCGCCTCATGGACTCACACCGCTGTGTGGGTTGTTGAACCCCACTTGGGGCTTCTCCAGCCTGTGATCACCACCCTTATTTTTACCTCTACTTCTTAGATTATGTTATAGTTTCCAACTGTACTTATTAATTTCTTCAGCGATAGCTTTTCTATGGCTCATACTCAGCTGCCATCTTGACTGGAAGTCCTAGGTAATGATTTCTGTCTTAGTCACTTTCCCATCGCTGGGACATGATACCCGACACCCAAAATGTAAAGAAGGAATAGCTTGAATTAGCTCAGTTTTAAAGCTGTCATGTCATATGTGATCAGCTGACTCGAAAGCAAAAAATTGTAATGGCAGAAGAAGGTGGTAAAAGAACCTATGAAAGAGAACAGCTCTTCCCCATATTGTAGCCAGGAAGTGGAGCAGGAAAGGGAAATGGCCATGGAGAGAAAGATAGCCTCCTGTGTTATGCTTCCAGCTAGCTGCTCATTCCCAAACTGGGTCTTTCCTCTTAACAACACATGTAATTATCAATCAATTAACTCACTAAGTAATATAGCTCCTCTGTGATCCAATCATCTTCCGAACTCACAGTACATTTAGGGGACATTGTAGATTTAACTGTAACATTAGTGATGAAAAATAAGAATCTTTCTTACTCTCTCAGGGCTCTAGGGGTTGTCTGGATTGGTCACATGGTTCTTAGAGTCCTCATACAGTTGTAGTAAAACAGTGGCTAAGGCAGAAAATCTTGAAGATGCTCTTAGTCGCATGTCTGACAGTTTACAGCTGGATGCTGGCTGGAAACTCCCCTGGAGCTTTTTTGCCCCAATTTTATATATATATTTGCAAAGTTAAGGTTTACAGTGGATTTGAGCATTTTGTGCACATACGCATCCTGCCAAGGACACAAGGGCTTTCCCACTCTCTTTCTGTCCCTGGAGCTTTTGAGCCAGAATGTTTACATGTTTACATATTCCAAATAGCCTTGGTTTCCTCATAGCACCAGAGCTGGATTCCAAGAGAAAGTGTCCTGAAAGTGAAAGCCAGGCAGAAGTAGTATTGCTTTTATGAACTACAGTTGGGAGTCAGGCAGCATCACTTCCACCACTTATATGGGTTAGATGCAAATCACTATAGCCAGCCAACGTTCTGGAGGTGGGTTTAGAGTCCACATCTTGATGAGATAAATGGTAAAGAATTTATGACCTTGGGCTGGGGGCATGTTTTAGTGGTTAAAGTGCTTGCCTAGAAGCAGAATGTTCTGGGTTCAGTTATGCAAATGAAAATTGCCCAGGCATGGTGGTACATGACTGCAATCCTGGCACTTAGGAGGCTGAGGCAGGAGGATTACCATGGTATTGAGGTCATCCTGGGCTACATAGAGTGTTCAGGACCAGCCTGGACTACAGGGCAAGATCCTGTCTCAAAAAAGTTAATGATCTTATTTTTAAACCACCACATGTGTTAAAATGTTTATAATTAGTACTAAGATTATAAAGATTTAAAATTTATTCTTTTTTGGAGCTTTCCAAATTATCTATATAACAATACATTACTTTTAAAATGAGAAGAGCTAACTAAATGTCATAATTAAGCAAAGTAATTTAAAAAACCTCAATTTCTTCCCCAAGCATTATAAGAAAAACCTTACTGTTTAATTCCAGTTCTTTCACCAAATCAGTGTGAACCTTGGTCATATCTTTAATTCTCAGGGTCTTTTTTTTTTTTCATTTTCTTCAATTAAAGGTTTGGACCACATGATCTCAGAGGGTCCTTGAGAACTCCAACATTTTAAAGACTCGTTTTCTGTTGTGGCACCGCTGGCTTCGGTGTCTTCTCATTAATCTTTGCACTGCTCTCATTTTCTGTTTACTTTTTCTATTCTTGTGCTTTCCCAGCCTCTATCTTCAGCCTGGGAGTCTCACTTTAATCATTCTCATGATTTCCGTTCCTTTTGCCATACCTACCCTACAAAGCCACAACCCAGGCTAAGTCTAAATTCTTACCATTTTCCTGTTTAACACTCCGACTGTTAAAAAGAAAACACAGCCACCCCCCTACACCACCCATGCAGTTTGAGCCAACACAGTTTTATGGCTTTCCATTCGCAACTAGGTCATCAAGTGAGCTGTTCAGCATCCATTCTATGTGTGCACAGGCAGCTCAATCTTGAATACTTCTAAGTGGCTGCTTCATATTTCCTCTTTTATTCTTAATCTCTCTACTTCTCAGTCTTTCTATTGAAATTTAAACTTTTACTTGAATGAGAAAATGAAGACAGGATTTCCCTCAACTTGTTTCAACATGTTGCTTTCCCTCTGTTTGTATAAAAGATGTGTAGCCTCTCTTGTTTAGACTATATCTTACCTAAGCTATGGATTCTATTTTATCTTCTCAGACATTTTAATGACAGATTAACATTCTATCATACATGTTATGGCTTAGATCTAAAATGTCCTCCAAAAATCTCATGTATTTGAGAGATGATTAGATTATGAGGAATAATTTAATCAAGTGAATTAATCAGTTCATGATTTCCTGGTTGGATTGTGGCCAGGAGTCATATATTCTTGTCTGAGCTTCTTCTTGCTTCATCCTTGCTTTCTTTCTTCATGTTAGGGGAGCTTTCCTGTGCCTAAGTCCTTCTATGCCCTCCTAGCGCCTCCCCATTCCCTTACACCATTGCCAGCTAACCATGAATGAATTAAACCCTCTGAAATATGAGGTAAAATGAATGTCTTTACGTTATGGGTGTTGAGTACAGTGTACCAGTGATTAGAAAGTAATGGAGACAAAAATTGTTACCAAGAATGGGGTCATTGCTATGACTTTACCTCACCACGTGGTTGAAAATCCTTAGGCATTGGTTTTGTGAAGTTCAGAAAGAGCTGAAGATACTGGCTAGATAAGTCTTACAGTACTGTAAGCTAAAGTTGTTAGAAGATTCTGGTAAGAGCCCAGAGGCTCCAAATACTGATAGAAATGCAGATCATGAAGACCAAACTTAAGTGGTTTCAGAAGGGAAGGAGGACTTTTTTGGCATTTGGGTTAGAATATATGTGTTCTGCTTCAGGTGTGTGGGCATTTTGCTCATGTCCCGAGACGGCCTGAAATTAATGTTAAGGGAAATGAAATAGTTAACATGGTGGAAGAAATTCAAGGGAGTCCAAAATTCAGGCTGTTGTGTGGATTCTCTATGCTGTTTTTAGAAAGATCTACACTTAGAGTCAGGAGAAAGTGGCAGAACTCAAAGATATGAAATGTTTCTGTTTTTGCCAGAAAGGACTGAGAAGTTGAGGTGAAGGAGAGCATGGTTGCTGAAAAGATTGATGTTGAAAGAAGACATATATTTTGCGTCAGATCAAAAACTTGAGAAATCTCAGTACTTGGCCAGATATCACCGTTTGTAGGATCAAGACCTTAAAAGACTACTCTGAAAAGTGTTCCTCGGGGCACCCCGTAGGACTGCAGAGGGAAGTGTTTGAGGGAGTTAAGCCATCCAGAGTTTAATGATCCAGGCACTGAGAAAGTGCTGCAGCCATGATACAAGGATGTTCAGTTATTGCTCAAGCAGGCAAGAAGCCTTGATGTCCCCCACATGGAACTGGTTGTATAGCCACACAGAACATACGAGTTATGGAATCAAGGAGGTTTCCATCTAGTAGGCCATGCAGCTGTGACAGTGAAGCCAAAGACGCAGTGGAGACCCCAGACTTTTGGAGACAAGAGAAATAGGAATGCTCCTGAGTAAAGCCACATGCAGTAAACAAAGTTATCTCAAGAGAAAGGTCATAATTTTGGCATCGGAAAATACCATAGGGGCAGGGATCCCCAAACATTTTGGAGTTTATGTCTCACCACAACTTGCCCCAAGTGCAAGAAATGAAACTACAGAACTTAATGTTTGCCTTACGAAGTTTCAGTCGTGCTTTGGTCTCATTTATTTCTATTTTCGTCTTCCCTTTTTTGAATGAGAATGTTTATATTATGTCATTGTATGTTGGAAGTGTTTAACTTTGCTTTTGACTTTTACAGGAGGTCACAACTAAGAGCTTACCTTGAGCTTGAGAAGACTTTAGTTTGAAAGATTGAGCGAGGCTGGAACTGTTAAGATGTTGGTGACTCTTAGAGATGGACTAATGCATTTTACACAAGGAGGTAGACCTGAGTCTTTTGGCGGCCAAGGGCAGACTGTTATTGTTGGGACCTGAAATATTCCCCCAGAAGCCTCATGTATTTGGAAGGTTATTTGATTCTGAGAGTTAATTGGATCAAGTGGACTAATCTATTTCCTGAGCTATTAAGGAACAGGGCCTGGTCAGAAGGGGTGGATTACTGGAGTGTGGCCTACTTTGATATATTTTTGCCCTTAGCTCATTTCCAATCACTCTCTGCTTCCTGCCTCCCTGAAGTGAACCACTTTTCTGTGGCTAGGCTTTCCTATGCCCTCCTGGGTCTTCTGCCATACCTTTCACCATGGGCTGAGACCTCTAGAATATGAGCTAAAATAAACTTCTCCTTTAGGCTGTGGGTGATGAATATTGTGTCCCGTTGCTGAGAAAGTTATTAAGACAGTATATACACAGCATGTTTTTTTCATCCATTAATCTGTTAATTGCCACTTGGGTGTTTCAGTCTTTTGGCTGTAGTGAATAATGCTGCAAATAACAATGTTTACAAGAATTTATTTTAGTCTCTGTTTTTTATTCTTTTGAGTATTAGAATTGTGGAGTCATGTGGTAATTCTATATTTAGCTTTTTAAGGAAACTTTTAACACTTTTTCACAGCAACTATACCATTTTATGTTTCCACTATTCATTGTATAGAAGTTCCAATATTTCTATATCCTTGATAACACATTATTTTCTGATATACTTATTTATATTATAGTCATTCAAGTGTCCTACTTCAGAGTGATATTTTACTTTTGTTTAATGGGCATTTCCCTAAATGATTAATCATGTTAAGCATCTTTTAATGTTCTTACTAGTCATTTTTATATGTTTTAGAGAAATGGGTATTCATATTCAAGCCTTTTTTTTTTTGAGGCAGGGTCTCTGTAACTCAGGCTGATCCTAAACTCACTATGGAGCCCAGGCTGGCCTTGGACTCACAGCAGTCCTCCTGCCTCAGTTTCCTGAGTAGTGCTGAGATTACAGGCGTGTGCACCACACCTGGCTTAAGTGTTTCTGGGGAATAGAACTCAGGTACTTAGCTCTTGCACTTAGCACTTGCTAGGCAGGCCCTTTAACTGCTGAACCATTCCTCCAGCCCCTCAAGCCTTTTTGGCATTTCAAAATTGGATAGCTTTTTGTATAGGTTAAGAAGTTCTTTATATATTCTAGATATTAAACCTTTCTCAGACTTATGATTTGTAATATTTTCTTTTACTGTGTAAGTTTTTAAAATTTTCTTGATAATAGCCTTTGATGCATACCCATTTTTAATGTTGAAAAAGTCCAATTTAAAAAATTATATTCCTTATGCTTTTGACATTGCACCCAAGAATCCACTGCTATGCCCATATCGTGATTATTTACCCCTATGTTTTCTTCTAACATTTTTATGATTTTAGCTTTTATATTTAGGTTGTCTATTCATTTTGAGTTATTTTTTATTTCTGATATGAAGAAGAGATCCAGGTTCATTTTGAATATAAAAATCTACTTTTTTCAGAACAATTTCTTTTTATACTGGGCAAACTGAGCACATTTGTTGATAATCAATCGAGCATGTATAGATTTATTTCCAGACTCTTCAATTTTATCGCACTGGTCTATGTATCTTTATACCAATTCCACTTACTATATATATTACTATTTATTACTATATATTACTATTTACTTACTATATTTTCCCCCACATTTTATTGATATGTATACATGCAAAATTCAAGGTTTACAATGAGGTTGGCATTTTGTGCACATTTGTATCTTGTCAAGGTGACAAGGGCTTTCCCACTCTCCTTTTGTCTCTCCCCCTACCCACCCCTCCTTCCCCACCCTACCCCCCTTCTTTCACTTTGTCTTTTATCTTAAGATCCAAAGGAGTTGTGATCTGGGTCTCCCATATCAGAGAGACCATTTGATGTTTCACCTGCTGCTTCTGACTCACTTCACTAAGCATGATATTCTCAAGTTTCTTCCATTTGCCTATAAAAGCCTCCATGCTGTTGGACTTTATTGATGCATAGTATTCCATTGTGTATCCATTGGTCTGTTGATGGGTATTTTGGTGACGTCCATATTTTAGCTATCGTTAGCTTTGCTGCTATGAACATGGGATTACATATATCTCTGCTATGTGTTGTAAAAGAGACCAAGAATAGCCAAAGCAGTCCTGAGCGATAAGTCCTGACCAAAGCAGGAGGCATTACAATTCCAGACATCAGGCTGTACTATAAAGCCATAGTTGTAAAAACAATTTGGTACTGGCACAAAAATAGACAGATAGACCAGTGGAACAGAATAGAAGATGCAGAGACAAACCCAAATACCCTCAATTACTTAATCTTCGACAAAGGGGCCAAATGCATACAATGGAAAAAGGACAGCCTGTTCAACAAATGGTGCTGGGAAAACTGGACATCCACATGCAGAAGAATGAATCTAGTCACACACCTATCACCATGCACCAAAATCAAATCAAAATGGATCAAAGACCTAAACATTAAAAATGAAACACTAAACCTTCTGGAAGACAAAGTAGGCAAATCTCTAAAAGACATAGGGGTAGGCAAAGATTTTCTTGACAAGACACCAAGAGCAAAAGAAATTATCCCCATTATTAACAAATGGGATCTTGTCAAGCTAAAAAGTTTCTGCACAGCAAAGGAAACTATCAACATTGTAAAAAGAGATCCAACAGACTGGGAAAAAATATTTACCACCAACATCTCAGATAATAATCTTATAGCTAGAATATACAGGGAGCTGAAGAAAAGTAAGCCTACCAAAATAAAGGATCCTATTACTTACTATATTTTATAGTAAGCGTTGAAATTGAGAAGTGGGAGGCCTCCAACTTTGTTTTTTAAGATTGTTTTGGGTATTTGGGGCCTATTATGGTTTGGATTTGGAATATCCCCCAAAGCCTTATGTATTTGGATGTTATGGATTACCTATGGAACCATCTGCTGATAGGAGATGGGGTCTGGTCTGGAGGGCTGGATTATGGGTGTGTGATGGAAGATAGATTTGTGGAGATTAGAATTTCCAGGCATGTGGTTTGGATTACAGCTGTGTGGACTGGATTCCAGGCATGTGGCGGGGGCTTGAACCTGAAAGGAGTTGAACACTGAGGCTGGACCCAGAACAGGCAAATCACGGGATGGAACCTGGAAGGAGATATGGTGCTTCCTGCCTTCCATCAGAAACTTGACTTGGCTTCCTGTTTGCAATGCTGTGAAGAGCTGCCCCACTTCCACCTCTGGCATGTCCTTCCACTGTTGCTGCCACCCATGAATTTACTGTGACCTTCTGAAACTGTGAGCTAAAATAAACTTTTCCTCACCTAATTTGTGCATGTCGGGGATTTTGTCACAACAGTGAAAAAGTAACTAACACTGGGCCCCTTATGGTTCCATGTAACTTGAAGTTTGGATTGTCCATTTCTGTAAAAAGAAATGTTCTTAAAATATTAATGCGAGTTGGATTGACTTTTGAATAGGTTTTAGTAGGATTGACATCTTTAAGATTTTTGTTTGTTTTGTACTTGATATTCAGCCCAGGACTTTAAGTATTGAGCTAACTCCCTAGCTTTCTTTTATTTGTTTATTTTTGGAAAGGTCATGTTAAGTTGGCCAGGTGGGACTCAAACTTGTGATACTCTTGCCTCAGCCTTCCAAAGTGCCATGATTATTGGTATGTGCCAGAGGGCCCAGCTAGTATTAACATCCTAACAATATTAAGTCCGTTTACCCATAAACATGGAATGTATTCTTTTCTATTTAGGTATATAATTGCTTTCAGCAATGGTGTCGTAAATGGAATCATTTTCTTAATTTCATTTTCAGATTCTTCATGGAAACACCTGATTTTTATGTTTATTCTGTGCCCTAAAGCTTTGCTGATTTTGTTCGTTAGATCCAGTAGATTTTTGTGGATTTTTAGAGATTTTGTATGTATTAGCTTACATCACCTATGAACAGAGATGGTTTTACTTATTTCTTTCCTATTTTGATGCCTATTATATGTCTGCTATATACATGCTCTGAGTAGAACTTCCAGTACAATGTTTAATAGCAGTGGTGAAAGGGGGCATTCTTGGCTTTTTCCTAATCTTAGGGGTAAAGCATTCAATTTTTCTCCATTGATTATGATGCTGTGGATTTTAAAAATGCCATTCATTGTATCGAGGAGTTCTCTTCTGTTTAAATTTACTGGTTGCTTTTTGCCAGGAACATATTGTATTATGTTTTCTTTTTGTTCTTTATTCTATTAATGTGGTGAATTACATTAGTTGATTTTCTGATGTTGAACCCACATTTGCATTCCCAAGATAAATTCCTCTTGATTGTGGTGTGTCTTAGTTACTTTTTCGTTGCTGTGACTCAATATCTGACATCCACAAACTCAGGAAAGGAAAGGTTTATTTTAGCTCACAGTCTCGAAGGTCACAGTCCATTCAGGGGGAGCCGGCAACAATCGAAGTACATGGCAAAGAGAGAGGTGGAGGCAGCTTCCCCGGACAAACAGGAAGGCAAGCTGAGGCTAGTAGAGACTAATCCCCGCCCTCCAGGAAGGCAGGTGCAGCTTATGTATCCTTTCAGGTCTCCGCCCAGTAATTAGTCCCTCCTGCATCCAGGTGTGGCCACTACACACCGTTAATCCTAACTTAACTGTAATCCACCCCTCCAGACCAGACCCCAATCCACCAACATCACATGGTTCCATTAAAATACATGAGACTTTTGGGGGACACTCCAGATCTCAACCACAACATCGTGTATGATCCTTTCTGCTCTTTTATTCAGTTTCCTACTTTTATTTGCACTGCTAGGGAATGAATCCAGGGATCTATCACTGGGTTCCATTCCCAGCCCCTGTTGAGGATTTTTGCACATGTATTCATAATGGATGTTGGCCTTTTTCTTGCAATGTTGTTGCCTGTCTTTAGTATGAGGGCATTGCTAGCCTCATAGGTTGTATCCCCTTCTCTTACATTTTTGAAAGAGTTAGATAAGGATAAATGTTATTACTAGATTATTTAGTCATATTATATAGAGAGATTTTTGAGGTACTGTAAATGATAAGAAGAATTTTTCACCGAATCCATCTGGTCCTGGGATCTGCTTTGCTGTAACCCCACCCCTTTTTGCACTTCAAAAAGCTTGCTTATTTATTTATCTTCCCATTTTATTGCTATGTATATATGCGATACATAATATTTACCTTGAAATTTGAATATTTTGTGCACGTATACATTGATCCTCCCTCCTCCTCCTCTTCCCTAATGCCCTCTATTCCACCCCCCAGTTAGTGCTATGAAATGACTGTATCTGGGTTTTTTCTCGGATTAGAGAAACCATTTGATGCTTCACCTTCTGTGTCTGACTCACTTCACTGAGCACACTTGTTGTTTATTTATTTTTGCAATACTGAGATTGAAACCCAGGGCTATCGCACTGAACTACATCTCTCATCTCTTTTTTATTTTTGAGAAAGGGCTTTGCTAAGTCATTAGGTTGCCCAGCTCTGGAGTTTCTTTGTTGTGATTCTTTTTTTTTTTGTTGTTATTAGCGTAATCTCTTTAATTATTATGGGTCTTTTGATTTGATTTCACGTTAAGTCAGTGGAAGTAATTAGATATTGCTATATTTTTAAAAATTTCATTTAGGTTGTTTAATTTTGACAAATAATTTGTTGTAATATTCTCTTACAATTTTTATTTCTGTCTGATTGATATTAATGGTGTCAGTTTCATTTCTGACTTTAGTTATTTGTGTCTTCTCTGTCAGTCTAGCTGGAGCTATGTCTTCTTTCATGATCTTGTCCAAGAAACATTTGGTTTCCCTGATTTCCTCTGTTTCTATTTTACCTTTGCTCTAGTCTCTCCCTGTTTCCTTTCCTTTGCTAATTTTAGATTTAGTTTTCTCTTCCTAGTTCCTCCAGCTATAAAGATAGGTTAGTGAGTTGTGATTTCATTATATATATATATATATATATATATATATATATATATATATATATATGCATGGATGTGTATTTGTTTATGGTGCTGTGGATGGGATCCAGGGCCTCATGCATGTTAAATATGGCTCTACCACTGAAGCATGCCCTTGGTTTGTTATTGGAAATTGAACACAGAGATTTCGCACTGAGCTATATCTGAGCCCTTTAGTTTTTATTGCAAGAGTCTTGCTGAGTTGCTCTGGCTAGGCTTGCACGGTGACCCTCCTGCCCCAACCTTCCGAAGTGCTGGAATTACAGTTCTGTGCCGCCATGCCCAGCTTCCTCTTCTACTTTTGAATGTAAGCCAACGTGGCTATAATGTAGCTCTTATTACTGCCTGTGTTTATATCCCATAAGTTTTGGTATGATTCTTTATTTTCCTGCAAAAATGTTTAATTTAATTTATTTAAGGGTTTTAATTTTTTCTTATTAATTTTTAGCATTATTTCATTCTGATCAGAAATGACACTTCAGGAGATTTTTAAGCTTTTGAAATTTGAGAGTTGTTTATGGTTTTAATGGTTTATGCTCTCTTCCAGATAATGTTCCAAATATCCTTGGGGAGACTGATTTGTGCTGCCTTTGTGGGGCATGCTCCGTATAGGTTAGACACAGTCGGTCTGTGATGGTTGATTTTAATGTGTCAAGCTGATTAGGTTAGCAGATGCTCAGATAGTGGGTAAAATATTTCTAGGAGTGTCTGATGGTGTTTCTAGAGGAGATCAGCATTTGAATCAATTAAATAAAGAATATCCACTCGTATCCAAGTGGGTGGGCATTTAATCTGTTGAGGACTCAACTAGAACAAGAAGGTATAGGAAGGTGAATTACAGTACTCTTTGCTTTGGTCTGGGACATTGGAATTCCAGCTTTAGCTTCAGGCTTTCAGTCTTAGACCAGTGGCCCTGTTTCTCAGGCCTTTGGTTCCAGATTGAATTATAGCATTGATTTTCCTGCTTCTCCAGCTTAAATGTGGCATATTACAGGACTTCTTAACTTCCACAATAATGCGAGACAATTTCCATAATGAACCGCCTTATATCTGTATGTATTTATTTTGTTGCTTTTGAGAATCCTGGCTAATATGTGGGGCATAGTGGTTTTTGAATCGTCCGTATTTTAAATCAATTTCCTGTCTTGTATAATCTGTCACTGAAAGTTGGCAGTCAAGTGTTGTGACAGACAACTGTTATCCCAGTACTAGGGGAGACTCGTCAGGAAGATCACAAGGTCGAGCCCAGCCTAGGCAACATAATGACTTAGGGAAACCTTATCTGAAAAAAGAAAAAAAAAAAGAATTGGGTATAAAAGCCTGCAACTGTAATTTTAGAGCTATTTCTATTATCAGTTCTTTGGATATTGAATATATTTTTAATACTCTGGAGTGCATAATCATTTGTAATTGTTATATCTTCTTGAGTTTACAAGTTTGTCAATGCACTGTGGCCTTCACTGTTCCTTTCAAGAGTTTTTGGTTTAATGTTTACTTTAGCTGATGTTACTACTGTTGGCTCTAGTACCCTAGCTCTCTTTTGGGTACTAGGGAATATCCTTTTCTATCTTTTTACTTTCACTCTATTTGTATCCGTGGATAGAAAACAAATCTTTTGCAATCAGCACATAGTTAGATCATGGTTTCTTTTTTCTTTTTTAGCTGAGAAACCAACCCAGGGCCTCAGAAATGCTACTCACACTGAATTCATATTTTTTATTTCTACACTGCCAAATACTTTTTCGTTATAATTATTACTTTTATTAGTATATGTTTGTGATAAATAATTGCATTCAAATAATTACATTCAATTTGGGGAGTTGGTGTATATACATAGCACACATCCTTCTGCTCCCCCCTCCTACTCCTTCCCTAGGTCCCCTTCACATTTCCACGAAGTTTACTTCTCTGTTTCTTACCATCTCTCTTTTAATTTGGCTTTCATTTATTTATGTTTTAGGTTTCTCGTGTGGGAGAAACCATGTAATATTTAACCTCCTCTATCTGCTTTATTTCACTTAGCATTATAGTATAAGTGTGCATCCATTGTCCTAAAATAATTCAAATATTCACATTTATCTTTCTTTGTGACAGACCTTATATATGTGCGTGTGTGTGTGTGTGTGTTAAAAGAGACATATATGAGTCAAATTGAGTTTACATTTTTAGTTTTTTTGAGGAATTTCCATAGTAGTTACACTAATTTACAGTCCTACCAGCAATGTTAAGAGAATTCCTTTCCTCTTATATATATGTATGGGTTTTTTTAGTTCATTCATGATTTCCAAATTCTATAACACCTTAGTGACATAAGATTTTGAGAATCAATGAGCATCTCTGCCTGCTCCTTTTTCAGAGGTTCACCCCTTTCCTAGCTGGCCATTTCCCATCTTCCTACCCTGTTGCACATATTGGGGCCATTTTAATGCCATTATTGTGTGGATTTCATAAGACGGACACACATCTATAGTGAGTTTTTTGTGTTTGGTCCATTTCACTAAGTATTATTGATTCAAGGTAGTACCATTTTACTTCAAAAGATTTATATTTTTCTTTCTTTATGGTTGTATAGTATTCCATTGTGCATAGGTACCACATCTTCTTTAACCAATCCTTTATGTATGGGCAGGTAGGTTGTTTCCAGGATCTGGCTATTATGAATTATTCTGCTATAAATGTGATATGCGTGTGTCTTTTTCATATGTTGACTTTATTTCTTTTGGGAATATGCCCAATAGAGCTGTAGCTGGACCAAGTGGAATTTCTATTTTCAGCTTTCTCATGAATCTCCAGATTGCTCTCCACATGGTTGTACCAGATTGTTTTCCCACCAGTAATGGAGTAGAGTTCCTTTTTCTCTGCTCCCTCACCAACAATTGTTCTTTGAGTTCTCGATGTAGGCCATTCTCACTGGGGTGAGGCGAAACCACAATGTTGTTTTTATTTGCATTACTCAGTTGGCCAGTGATGGAGAACACTTTTTAATGTGCTTGTTGGCCATTGGTACTTCTTCTGAGAAGCTTCTTTTTATTTTAGCTGCCCACTTCTTGGTGGGATCATTTATTTTAGGAGGTTTTATGTGTTTACATTCTTTGTATATTCTAGATATTAATCCTTTGTCTGAAATGTTACTGGTGAAGATCTCCTTTCACTTTGTAGGTTGTCTGTTCACCCTGTTGATTGTTTCTTTTGCTGTGCAAAAAGCTTTTTAATGTAATGTAGTCCCATTTGTTGATGCTTGCTGAGATTTCTTGTGCAGTTGGTGATCTATTCAGAAAATCCTTTCCTGTCCCTGTATCGTCCAGGGTTTTGCATATTTTGTCTCTCAGTCAGTACAGCGTTTCTGTTTTTATGTCCAGTTCTTTGATCCATTTTGATCTGATTTTAGTGTGTTCTGATAGATATGGGTCTAATTTCATTCTCCTGCATGTAGAGATCCAGTTTTCCCGGCACTATTTGTTGAAGTTGTTGTCTTTTCTCCAGTGGACTGTTTTTTTTTTAGCCCTTTGTCAAAGATAAGGTGACTAAGAGGGGTTAAGTTTGTTTCAGTATCTTCAGTTCTGTTCCACTGGTCTGCCTGTCTGTTCTTGTATTAGTACCACATTAGTATCTCTGCTGCTTTGTAGTTTTTTTTTTTTTTTTTTTTTTTTTTTTTTTTTTTTTTTTTTTTTTTTTTTTTTTTTTTTTTTTTTTTTTTTTTTTTTTTTTTTTTTTTTTTTTTTTTTTTTTTTTTTTTTTTTTTTTTTTTTTTTTTTTTTTTTTTTTTTTTTTTTTTTTTTTTTTTTTTTTTTTTTTT
>PVKB01006388.1:0-63772 GCA_004027205.1 Ctenodactylus gundi | reverse complement strand
TATGTGTGTGCTAAGTAAGTATTGAACCTAGAGCTCATGCAAGCCAGATGAGTATTCTACCATTGAAAGTTTCATCCACAGCCCGAGAATAACTGCTTTATAACATACTGTCCTAGGATAATAGTCAAGATTCTTAGGTAGGGGTAAGGGTTGTAGCTCAAGGTCCTGTGTTCAACACCCAGCCTTGAAAAAAAAAAAAAGAAGAAGAAGAAGAAGGGAAGAAGAAAAGAAACAAAACCCTTAGGTAATTTAGAGCCATGAACTGGAATTAAGTTGTGTTAGTATCTATTCACCATCTAAGTAACTTCTGAATAAGATAAAATATTGTGACATAGTCAATAGAGACTATATCTATGGACAATATTAATAAACATGTTCACTTTTTCCACTTTAAGAACATGTGAAATAGATGTATATGGGGCAGTGTGGTCAGGACCAGCCTGGACTACAGAGGGAGATCCTGTCTCAAAATAAAAAAAAAAAAAGTTCATGACTGTAGGATAACTGAATCCATGAGCTTTCCTACTTTATTATGGCAAATTATCCACCCTTACACACCTACTCACTTTTCTCTATGAATCAGAAGTTAGTTGCTTTTGTGAGCAATTACAATGAATCTGAGTAGTTGTGAATACACTTAGGAGCCATAGTGATTGAGAAACCCAAGTGCACAAGTATTTTGATTTTTTTTCAAAGAAAACAGCGGTTTTATCCTAAAGCAATAGACCCCAAACATTTAGGTTTCCAAAGGATTTCACAACCTTGGAACTTGCTGAGGACTCCAAAGGATGTCTGTGTATATGTGTTATAAATATTAATATCATTAGAAATTAGAACTGAGAAGTTTGAAGATATTGATTTATTATTTAAGGAGAGTAGTGACAAACAAACTTGTATATTTACATTTTAAAAAAAAAAACCTCTTAAAGGGCTGGAGCAATGACTCAGAGGTTAAAGCGCTTGCCTAGCAGGCACTAAATCAAGCTCCCCAGCACCACATAAACTGGGCGTGTTGGCGCAGGCCTGTAATCCCAGCACTTGAGGCAGGAGGATTGCTGCGAGTCCAAGGCCAGACTGGGCTCTATAATGAGTTCAGGACCAGCCTGGGCTACAGAATGAGATCCTGTCTCAAAATAGATAAAAGTCTTAAAAGAAGAAGAAATTTGTTTTGACCTTGAGAACCGCCTGAGATCTATCCTAAGGTAAAGTGTCAATTTGTCCCAGAATATGATAGACCAAAACAGAAGAACCAACTGTGAGTTCTACTTGCCATTTACAATATCTCAGTCTAAACAGAAGTTATGGTATGGATTAAAATCCTAGGAAACTCACCTTATTTTGACGGGTTTGCTTCCCTGCTTTACTGATGAATGCCTTTGTGTACAACATAATGGCTATTCTTCCCTTTCCCTAAAGAATACTTACCTTACAGAATTAAAGAATTCTTCCTGCCTAGAGAGAAGATTCTGTGTCTTAGAGTGATTTTTCAGACTTTACATTGAATTTATTATGTCCTTGACTATTTGAGGGGAAAAAGAACAAAGTTTCCTCATTTATAAAAGATGTAAGGATCTTTCCAATTGCACTGTCATCGACATGCATTTTTAAATGTTTGATTGTCTCTTTGATTAAATAAGTAATCAAACATTACTACTCAGGCATCCATGAGTCAGTTTTAACAAGTGTTTACATCCCTCTGAGGCTTTCATTTTTAATTTTGCCTACCAAAAATACATTTTTTTAAAGTCAGGATGTACTTTACACCTAAAATCGTCTTTGAGATTTCCCAGAGAGCACATGGGGGGGGGGGGGGGGAATCACAAAGTTGCTTTCTTCCTTTATGTTATAAAAAGGGAAGTATTCAAAATAAGTCTTTTCATTTGATATTTGACTTTATGTAGAGTTTCATGAGAACCGTCAGAAGAGGCACAGTCTGCCCCGAGTTATATTTGCACAAATGAAATAAACACCTCAGAATTTATATGCTCTGTGGGAAGTCCCTGGAGACTTGGCAATAATGTTACCTTCTGTAACATGTTTTCTCCTAAGAAGACCTATCAATACTCATGGGCTTTAGTTTCTTACAAATTTTTCTATATTTATTAATAGTTTGGCAATGTTTTGCTTCATTGTAGGTCACACAGCATTATAGTGTTATCGGCCATAAATTATTTGAAATTCTTACTTAGCCAAAATTTTATTTCTTTAACTTGAAACAAGAGGCTTCTAAGCCATTGATTCTCAACAGGGAAGACATATGAAATGTACCAAGAGTTGTCTTAAAATACAAAATAAGATCCAGATTTATCAACTTTCTTTACTTGATATTCTTGGAATGGTTTTGGTATATTTTGTATATTATTATATCTCAGAATTATTGTGTTATACCTCAAGATTTTTTCCTTTATAGAAATTATTTTCATATGCTTTTAGAAATCCAAGTAGCATTCACTGTCTTCTTTAGAAATGTTTCATCAAGATCTTTAAAAATGTTATATTTAAATTATTGAACAACATTATCATCTTGTTTTATGTCATCAGAGCTTTCACATTTTGAAATCATCAGTACTAAATTACCCACAGCCACAAAGCCATGACTCTGTTAGCCGCAAATTGATTTTTTGTAGTCTAATGCATCCCTAAAGCCATGCTATGAGATGCAGACAGACTGACTTTATGTCTTAAGAAACACAGAGCCTCATTAAAAAGGAGCCTACCAAGTATAAGTTGAACGTCTCTGACCCAGAAGTCTGCAATCTAAGATGTTCCAAAATCCAAAACTCTTAGAGCATTCACATGATGCCATAAATGGAAAATTCCATGTATGACTAAATTTCAAGTCACAGTCAAGACAAAGAATTCACTAAAAATTTTATATAAAATTGTGTTTCAGATATATACACAATGTACATGAGAAACAAATGAACTTCAGGCTTAGATTTAGATCCCATTGCCACAATATCTAATTACATGTAGGAAAATATTCCCGAGTCAGAAATTTGGAACACTTTTGGTCCCAAGTATTTGGACAAGAACTGCCAACCAAACTGTTGGTATTTCAAAAAATACACCTGTGGGTACCATCTTCAGACATGACACCCTCGTGCTCTCAGATTCGTGGAGTGGCTGAGGCACCACATTTGCCAGACTCTCCACTATGGAGATTGACTGCGTCATGAGACAGCTAACCTGAGACCCAGAGGAACAAGAATATATTGCAGGGCTGAAGAAACTAATGGTGAAAATTTTATAGTAATGGTTTTCTGGAATATTATTGATTTTATTTTGGTGATCTATTTTCTGGATCTGTAAAAAAAATTATTTGTTTCACTTTTTTCATTTCTAAAACCTACACAATTTCAATAAACTCTTTTTTTAAAAAACAAATCAGATTTTAAAATGATATCTGATTCTCGTAAGTCCTTAAAATTCAAAAATTCTTAAAGCATCTCTATACTATGCTTGGCAATATAGGTATCCACATAATTTGGCAAGAATTGGTCCTCCTTTTACTAGAATGTAATTACGCAACTTGATTATGCAATCAAGATCTTATCTAGAGTGTTGTCTTAGTTACTTTTTTTTCTTTGCTGTAACTCAATGCTTATCATACATAAATTAGAGGAAGGGGAAGAAAGGTTTGTTTTAGCTCACAGTTTCAGAAGGTCACAGTCCCTTCATGTGTGGCCAAAAACAGTGGGACCATCTGGCAAACGCAGAAATGGAGGCTGATCCTTACAGCACTGCAGACAGCAAACCAAGTCAAGTCTCAGAAGGAAGGAAAGAAGTAGCACACATCCTTCCAGGTCCTGATCCAGCAACCTGCCCCTTCTGGGTCTAACCTCAATGTTCTGTCCCTTCCGGGTTTAAGCCCCACCACATGCCTGTCATCTATAATCCACCACACACCTGTAATCTAATCCACATGCCTGTCCTCTGTAATCTGCCACATGCCTATCTTCCACCACATACCCATAACCCACCAATCCAGATGAAGCCCCCATCTCCTAAGAGCACATGGTTCCATGGAATCTATAACATTCAAATACATAAGACTTTTGAGAGACATTTCAGATCCAACCACAATAAACATCATAGTTGAAAATGGTGATTGTTTAATCAGACCTGACCACTGTTTGGCTTTGAAAAGCCAGAGTTGACCATACTAATAAACTGATGCCCGCAATGCCCTCCAGAAAAGTTGGCCTGGTTGCTGGATGACAAGGTCCTAGTCTTTCCAACAGGACGGTGATGTCCTAGCAGACCAGGGATAGATTTTCTTAGTTGGAAAAGAATTCACTCCGATTTATAGATACTTCAGGTGAAATTCGATTGAGTTCCTTGGATTAGTTTTCTAGTCTTAAGATGATAAATAGAAGAGGCATTGAAATCCGCTGGAGATTCCGTACAAAAACTACTAAGGCTGACTTTGTGATGTCAGTGGTTGCTCATTACCGCATAGCAAGATTTGCAAAGCTTTATCAACTTAAGAAAGGCTGTATATTAATTATCATCCTCTCTATAATTCTGTAATCACTCAGGCCAAACTTAACTGAAATCAGCTCCATTTTATTATTAAAAAAATGATCTCTCTTTGAGGTTATATAATCATAAGGGGAGAACAAAGGACAGAAGAAAATTGTGAAAGACTTTGAAATATATCAAAAAGTTTACTGGATACTTTAATCCAAAAAGTATCTTTTGGCTGGAGTATATCCCTTTACCTTATCTGATTCTGTATGGTTTACACAAGTTTATAGTTCTGTAAGTTGTAAAATAAAATGATAACAATGAAAATACACCTTGTCTATAAACATGCAAACTAATTCTGGCTGGTGTAGGAACAATTGGTCCCTGTTCCCTATTGTAAAAAAAAAACCCCTATTATGTAAATTATGTAAATTCCCTGCATGACTTATATATATGTCTTTGTTTTTTAAATTCTCCTTTGAACTGATTTCTTTATTAATTAATAAGATAAATAAAACATTTGACACACATTCATTTTGTATATTTCTATGACAGTCACTGTTTTATCTTTTTGAAAAGTATCTAGTCACACGTTATATTCTTCACTTTGTTCTTGAGGCATAAATTCTATTATATTTATTATTTACATATAATTATAAAACAGTGGGCAATCCCCTTGGGGCTCCTTTCAGTTAGCAGAAGCTTTATCCTATCTTTGTTTTCAAAATGAACTATCTACATTGTGAAAAAAAGTTAGATTGTCAACAGTTGACTGGCTCAAAATGTTACTTTAGCAGATACTCAATTAAACATTTATTAATTTTTGCTCCCTGTCTTGGAGTTAATTTAGGTTTTAAGCATTCTTTTGAGTATTTGACAAGCACTGAACCCCTAAAGCGTGGTGCCTATGGAACAAAATCAATACAACAGCTGAATAGTTCACTCAACAAATACTTGTCAGATGAATAAGTGAATGAATTACAAACTCATGGTAACACTTCTTAAGTGCCAAACGCTCATAAATATTCCAGAAATCATTAAGTGGAAAGACTGGTTGGAAATTATTATTATTATTATTACCCCTTGGTAAGTGAGGAACGGGCTAAAGGAAGTTGAATAAGCTGCCTGCAGTTTCACAGTTCTAAGTGTATTTGAACCCAGGTCTGTGAACTTTCCATTATTCAGGGTAGAGTACAGGTCTCTGTAGGCCAATCCATCAAGACGATTCAAACCTCCTTTTTGTCCTTTTACCCTATAGCCTCATTTTCTTTGATATTTGAAGGTGACTCCTTGCAGGCAACCACAGTATTCCCAGATCTCAAATTCTGCCAGTCAAACCCGGGCCTGCCAGGAGCTGTGTATGTTACTTAATGTTGATATTAAAGTCAGAATCCGAGTGACATCTAACCCTAGCAGTGCTGGGTAGGACAGTGAGACAATGGTAATAACAAACTCAGCACAGTGCCTGACATGAACAGATGCCCACGGAGCAGAGTCATGGTCACGCTTGCCTGCAGATGACCACCCTGCAGACTGAAGCACAGAGGGGGGTGGCAGGGAAGGAATCGGGTTAGAAAAGAGGAAATGATAGTAGGAAGCTAAGATTTGCATAATCATTTATATCTTTAAGAAACTTCTTTTATTTCACAAAGGAATAGATTGCTTGAAGCAGGGCTATTCAATCTAGTGACAACTTAAGTAAATTCAAATTGGAAAATTAGAAGGAAGATTTCAGAAGGAAACAGGAATAAAGCCTTAATGGGTCTAAATCTCAGTGGCCCTGAGGCAAGCAAGCTCGAAGTATGCCCAAGCTCTCAATGGAAGAACTCAGCAATCACTGGAAAGACAGGAGAGAAGATCAAGGGATATGTGGGTGTCCCATCTGGACTGAGGCAAAACTCAAGCCTGGGTGCCAATCTCAGATCTTAAGGAAATGATTTGTCAGCAAAAGTAATAGAGTTGTGAAAGAGTTTTGTGGCTGGAAAAATACATGTGTCTGTAATGTATACCAAGTCCTGAAATTCAGCTCTGCAAAAGCAGCCACTGGGTCTTCAGTTGCTTCTGTGGATTCCTGTGGCCTTATTTAGCTACATATTCTCTAGAAAGGGGACTCTAGGTTACAGAAATGGACAGGCACAGGAATCAGGGGCTCTAACTCTCTTCTGAGTGAACAAAGGATGACCTGTGTTGTCATAGACGCACAGACTTAGAACTTCACCTCCACCCCCCTACCCCCACAGCTGCGGTGTGATGGAGAGGAGACCTGGGTTTGTCTGTCATCAACATGACACTAAGTTCAAAGCCAGAACTGTCACTTACTAGCAGAGTGACTTTATTTCTCTAATATCTCTAAGCTTCAGTTCCTCATCTCTAAATTAAAACTGATAATATAGATCCCATAGATTTGTGTGAAGATTAAAGGAGATAAGGAAACGGGGATTAGACAAACTTGCCTTGAAGGTTTTGAGATGAAATGCCACGATATACAATTCAGCCTTAATGCCTGGTGCTAACAGATCTTTACCTGCATTCACGTGGGCTTGAGAAGGCAGCAAGTCACCTCCTATTCCTCTCCCTGATCCCAACCAACTCAATACAGGGCAATGCAGACCAAGATATTAGGTTTATAGCCAGTGCAGACAAAGAAGAGACAGACTCAGTGAGTGCTACCAAGTGGCTTCTTAACATCTTATCTTAGACTCAGCAAGGACAGCAAGTGTCTGTCACTCGAGGGCTGCTAACTCTTAGGGAGTAGAGCTAACGTTCATTAAGGAAGTATGAGGAGTTTCTTCCAATTAATAACACCTAGGATTACCCCTCCAACAGGTAGCATACATTATTAGGAACAACCTAGCTGGATCCAACGGTACAGGCTTGTAATCCCAGCTCTCTGGGAGGTTGAGGCAGAAGGATCACAACTTCAAATGCAGCTTGGGCAACTTAGTGATTTAGCAAGACTGTCTGAAAATCAAAAATAAAAAGGTCTGAACCTGCTGTCCTATTCGAAGCCCCAACCCTTCCATTTGAGGTCAGGAAATATTTTTATCTCTTACTCACGTGTTCACATCTTAGCAAGGACGGTCTTCACAAATAGCTATTCAGAAAGCACGAGATTCCTGAGTGATCAATTTATCTTCCTCACACTTAAACCACAGACTTTCTATTTTCATCTGCAACCCTATAAATGTCACTGTAACATTTGAAGCACATCCTTGGGTTTTTCTCTCCTCATCTGCTGTTCCTACAGACCAGGTGGGGTGCAGAGGGGAAGCTGAGAACCACGATTCAGGGGTCCTGGCCTCCTCTGCTCTCTTCAATAGATGCTGATACTCCACCCATAAACCTGGCACTGGATTGGAACTGACTCCTTCTGCTCCTGTAGATTTGAACTTTCTATGTAATACTAGGTAATTACAGATCTTCTGGGCTTTCCTCAAAACAATGGACAAGCCCGTGAGCTCACACTCTGGTGCTGGCACACGCATGCTCACATGCACTCACCCCTCACTCTCAGCAGATGAAAGCTATATGACATTTCCTTCTTCACAAAGACAATGGGAACCACCATCTGGAAAGTCCTCCAGCATCACACATTCACAGCCACGATCCACCCACAGCTGCGTGCACACTCTGCTCCTTTCCTTCAGCCTAAGAAGTTCAATCCAAGGCAACTTTTTCACCTATTTTTGGATACCACCATCTCACCCTTCTCAGAAATGTTTAGTTTCAGTAATTTTTCTCTTTCTTACATGCAGCTGATTTCCATAGAATTTTCCTAGTAAGTACTCTCTCATTACAAACAAACAAAACCCCACTCTTGCTGTCTATAGTGGCCCCACCCACCCAGCACCCTACCTTTCCTCCCTGTCACAGCCACACTTTCCAAATAGTTGCTGAGGCCCTTTGGCTGCACTCGCTCACCTCTCCCAAGTCTCCAGCCCACTCCACTCTGGTTCCTGGCCACCAGTGATTTCCAATATGCTGAATCCAGTGGGGAGCTTCCAGTCCTCATCTCATCAAAGCTCTCAGTAGCATTTCATACTCAGAAGGCTCCCCCAGATATCTCCAGATGGCTAATGACCTCACAGCCTTGCCCCTACATTGGTCCTAATCTGGCAGCCCAACCTTAAGAGCAGTTCTATCGGCTAACTAAATGCACCAGCCAGAATTAGCCTAGAGCCATCCACAGAACCTCTCTCTCTTACTCCATGTAACCCATCAACAAATTGTACTTATTTTCAGATGTTTCTTAAGCCGATCCATTTTCGTCCAGCCCTTAGTAATCACTCTTTGTTCATCTGGTCGACAATAATGATCTCTTAACTGGTTTCCCCCAACAGATCCTTTAACCACTAGCAAATAATGCTCTCTCTCTCCTCCCACTTAAACTCACTTTCTTAAGACCAGTCTGGTTTTCTGTTGCTCTTAGAATCTAGATCTAGATCTTTAATATGGCCCATAAGATCTATCAGGGTCAGGACCCTGCAGGACCACCATGTAGCTTCACCCCAGGGTCCTCCATTCATATCAAACTCTGATGGAAAGAAGATCTCAAAATTGTGCGGTGCACAGCCACACAGCAGACCCTGAGCCCTTGTCTCTCTCCAGTGCCATTTCCACCAGTCTTTCCCTTGTTCGCTACACTCAACCACGCCTCACAGCGCTCTGCTCTACCTAGTATTCTCCCACTCTCCTCCCTTCTGACAACTCCTTCTCTTCATTTATATCCAACCAAAAGTCACTTCTTAGCCAGAGATGATGGCTCACTCCTGTTCCAGCACTCTGGGAGGCTGAGGCAGGAGTGTCAAAAGTTTAAGCCCAGCCCGGGCAACAAAGCAACTTAATGCCGCCACCGCTAAAAAAAAGAAGAAGAAGTCACTTCTTAGGAGAATACATCGAACCTGGTCAGAGTCCCAACCAGGAAAGGAAAACAGCATATTACAATAAGATGATGAAAGGAGCTTAATCATAGGCCAAGCTTCAGCGTGAGGGATGGGCTTAAGGAAACCGACAGGAGTTGGTAAAGCACTATACTCTAAGCTGGTAGCTATGGCCATACCTCAATCTGAAAAGGCAAGGGAGGGATCCAGAACTGCAAAGAAGGATCTGGTTGTGGTCAGCAGCTATGGCCTCTGCTAGGGGAGCACAATTGTGCCAAACTGCAGCTCAGCAGGAAAGGGGCCTGGAAATATATTCTCTCTCTCTCTCTCTCTCTCTCTCTCTCTCTCTCTCTCTGTTCCTATTGGCATCTCCTGATGGCAAAAATCACCCAAAACCAAGGGAAGTGAGCCTGTGACTGCCTCCTATGGAGTCAGAACAACTTGGAGAAGAGGTGAGACGGATCTGGAGAGCGGGTGGAGACCCTGCTACCACCTTCTTTCTTTGCCCACTCATTCAACTGTCTTGACACGTGCTCCTATAAGACAACATTCCTTTCCTTCAGAGTTCTCCCTATGTGTAATCATGTTTCCTCATGACTATACCTGAGCAATATGAAGTTATTAATTAACTGATTACATAATTATTAAATTCCAATTTATGGACATGACTAGTCCATAAGTTTATGCATGTAAGCACTACTGGATTCCAGCTGCCTGCTATGAGGTAGGAGCTCTGTGACAACTGTCGAAAGAATAACAATCATCACTAATAGCTGGTCATGTTTCTATACTCCGGCCCAGGTGTGTGAGAACCAGGAGAGGGGAGAGTTGGCCTTAACTGGAAGGACAGGATCGTGGCGAAGCTTAAGAGCACAAATGCAGATCCTTGTCAGAGAACCTTCACTGTTACTTCAAAGTCTGAATGATGCCTCTGGTCCAAGCTATGGCTTTCTTCTACCCCAGAGGCAGCAATGGTGAATGGTTCCAACCGGATAACCAGATGGAGCAATGAATGCAAAGGAAACACACACACGCACATGCGCGCGTGCACACACACACACACACACGAACTTCAGAACTTGGGTGTAGTCCATTTCCCAGCCTCCTCTGACACTGACTTTGCTCTGTGACTTTGAACAGCAGTTTCCTTGGGTCTTAGCTTCCAGTCCATAAAATAGCAGTTATGACTACCTTTCTTGCCCTTGTTGGTAGAAGTGCCACATGGTATCCTGGGCTACGTGAAACATGATTTAGAACTTTGGAACCCTGGACAATTATTGGTTCCTGGTTTCAAAGGCACACAAGATGGCTTACAACACTCACTTGAAAATCTTTCCAATATGAGGGCGCTCATTCTGGAAGCCAACTCCTCACCACTGATGTTCCTGACTGTCAGGGGACCTTGTTCACCAGGAGAGTTCCTACAGTGTGCTGAGGAAATGAGGATAGTACAACAACTGGAAACAAATTCATGGTTCTTACCACACCCGCTTCCTCCGCCTGAAGAAGCTCCCAAGCCAAAGAAAATCACTACCCCCAATTTTATGTAAACATATACACATACAATACAGAGACATTTGCCTCAGGCCCCTGACCCAGTCACTGGCTGTTTATGAGTATGGTTATGGAAGTGTGAAGTCATTGCTTAAAGTTATGCTCTTTGAACTTGAAGCTGCAGCAAGTTAGCCCAGTGCTTTCTCCCTTCTAACTGATAATTAACCTCCATCCCTGCAATCTTGACATAGCAGCCATCAAGCAGAAGTGGTTTTTTTTCTTTCTTTTCCTCCTCATGGCTGATCCTTTCTCTTGCGTTCTGATCTCCTCTAAACTCATTGTGAATTCTCTAACCTCTCCAAACAGACAACTCAATGCCATTAACTGTAATTTCATCTTTGAAAAATATTTGATCTTTCTATCCCTTTCTTTCCTATTCTTAACTTTTTAATAACAAGGACATGTCAGAACAAAAATGGCTCCTGCTCTGGAACAGACTTCTCTATCGATGACACATATATTGCTGAGGTCAACATGGCTTCACATGGAGTTGACACAAACCCAATCAGGATACGAGGACTCTGCAGACATTAGTCTTAGCTGCACCTTCACAGTTGTAGGGAAGAAGGCACAATATTGATGTGTATATCTCTCATTGTAATTCACACCAAAAAGTGAGTAAAGGAGAGAGAGAACGAGAGAGATCCCTGACATTTATGTCTTAAATAAGACATGCAAATAGCAAAATGCCATCTGGCAGGACAAATATTTACTGTGCCTGCAAATGGCTCTGAGTGTTAGTCCAGAGAACGTGAAGACTCACATTCGAGGCTGACCAACGGTCAATGTAGACACCAGCTCCTATGCGCTGAGGATGGAGGACATTTTTGTTTAACACCAAAGCACAGACAAGATTCATCTCTTTGACCTTGTGTCCAATGGGCACTTTGTTTCCAGTTCCCAGCTTCTCTAAGGGCTTTTGTCCTCGAGGGCGAGTGCTTATCAGACCTTTTCGTTCCCCTAAACTCTGCCACAGCAGTCGGAAAGATGAGAGGAACAGAGTTCCTGTGACCATTTGCCAGTTTTCATCCAAAAGAAAATTGGACTCCTTAGGACCCCTGGAAACATCACTGCTAATCACAAGCGAAGAGATGAGAGACTTCTCTAGGGACTGTGGCTGGAAAAGCACTTGAGCCCTTTTTTGCAGCAGAATCATCAGCAAACAGGCAGGGAAGGGTGGGAGGATCCCCACTAACAAGCCTGGTAGCGATGCTGCAACTTGTCCAGAAATCATGCTTACTTCAGCAACATTATTTTTTTAGACAGATATTTCCGATTAATACCCTCCTAGAGTGATGGTGTTTAATTGACGTGGGCCACAAAGACATTTGAGTTTTATGGTCTGCCTTTCATATGAGATATTTCAAGTCCTGCTGCAGGCAGCATATGAAAAGAGCTCTTGATCTGTCTGCCCCCTACTTCCCTAGCCACCCTCCCTTCCTGGGAAGAGGTACCTGTTGGAGTCATGCTGACAGCTTATAAGGCTTCCCCATTTGATTATACTGAGCAAGTTAACCTCTTATGTCTCCATATCCTTCACTACCTAAGATCTTGGAGAGGAATTAAGTGAAAAACTATATCTAAAGCTCCTATATGGCCTGGGATTTTTGTGGCAAGGATTCATCAACGTTAACCCTTTTGACACATGCCAGGCTTGTTGGAGCTGAGCTGAAGAGATGAGGGCTTTCCCCTACCTTGGGCTCAGGACAGTGGAGGCTACCTGGGCAGAGAGGTAGCTTGTGCCTTTAAAGATGCCCATATCCTAGAACCTGTGAACAGTGCCCTACATAGCAAACAGACTTTGCTGATATCGATTGAGCTAGGGGCCTTGAGATGGAAAGATGACCCTGAATTACCCAAGGGAACCCAGTAATCACAGGTGTCCTTATAAGAGGGAGACAGGAGCACGGTACGCACAGAACATGTGACAGCAAAGGAAGAGACCACAGGAGAGACCGTTTCAACGGTGGCAAGAAACGGGGGCAGTGAGCCAAGGAACACAAGTGTCCCCTAGAAACTGGAAAAGGTGAGGGCCCAGACTCTGCACTAGAGATTCTGGAAGAAGAAAAACAGCCCTGCCAAGGTCTCAACTTTAGACCAGTGAGACATCTGAGCTCCGGAACCCTAAGATAATGAATGTATATTCTCTGAAGCCACTGAGTATATGATACTCTATTGCAGTAGCCCTAGGAAACAATACACTGGGTGAGTGTGGGGACTTGTGTAGCCAATCGGGAGCAGAGGCAGGAGAGCAACAGAAATGGCAGAGGTGGTCTAAGATGCAAACTCCATCCCTCAGAGGGCTGCTGGTATCTCTGCCTCATACAGAAGAGCAGCTACTCATCATTCCTGCCAAGTCTTGGTGTCAGCGGAAACCCATGTGCCAGTCCTTGAGAGGCCATGGACCATGCATGCCATAGGGATATCCTACAATGGAAAATAGGGAGTTTGGAATAAGAGCCTCTACCAGTTCAAGGTACAGAGTCTCTGGCCTCAGAATGCTTCAGAAGATGGTGTAGTGGAAGGTGCTCTGGAGCTCCCGGGGCAAAGTAAGACAGCCACATGCACACAGGCTTAGGAGACTTTGTTTTATCTGTCCATAGTCCCTGAATTTATTTCATTTCCCTCCTCCTGAGTCAGTACTCAGAAACATTTACTAAATGAATGAACGAATAAATGAATAGACAAACCCCACTCAAATGTTATCACGAAGTAGTACCATTTCCCTTTGTTGGAATATTGGGAGTAAGAGGGAGACTGAGGAAAGTTTCTTTTTCCCTTTAACCTTGCTGAGAAGGGCCTGCCTGGCTGAGCAGCTCCCCTTCCCACAGGCAGGCACACTGAAGGTGCCCTTGGGACCAGAATAGAAAGGTGGTTCCAACCCCTGGTTGCTGCTGCTGTAGTTGGTATGCATATGAACGCTCGCAGCGCATTCAAAATCTGAGGGCGTGGATGCTAATAACCTATAATCAATGTTGCATTTGCCAACAGCCAAAAGAAAAATGAACCCGTAATTGAGCAAGATTTGGCATCAATCAATGATGTGACTTTAGTCAGAAAAAACTGACGGATTACTGAGCTGGATACCCAACTGTGAGAATTGTTCTGTACTGGGGTGAAAAAAGCAAAATACGGATATGCAGTGAATCTTACCAGGCCTAGGATGATCACTTGCTGTGAAAAAGCACCTCTTTCTGTTTTTCAGATTTTTAGTTTTATGGGTTTTTTTGTTATGTTCTAGCAGAGACTAACTTAGTTGATAACTCCAAGCTTCCTCGCAGTAGGCCTGTGTTTCATTATACAACATTGATAGTTTCGAAGATAGTCAGAGATCCAACAAAATCTAGCAGCAGCCAGAGGGCTGAGAGAAGGAGTTGGTTGAAGTCACTTCCAGAAGGAGCACAGAGAAGCACATCTGACAATATGGCACCTGTAGTGCTGGCGCCAAGATTTGGATCTTGGTAAATCCCCACTCAACAACAGACAGAGCTACCAAGTAGTTGTTGTGGTTTAGATATAAAATGTCCATGAAAAATATGAAAGCAAGACTCACAGGAGGTGTGGCTTGGAAGGGTTTATTCTTGATCTTGGCTCCTCGCTTCTCTCTCTAGTCCTGGTCACCATGTAATAGACAGCTTATCTCTACCATGTCGTTCTGCAGTGGTGTGTACACCTTGGAGTCGCCTGACCACCGGTATTTGTGTGTCGGCAATGAAAAGTGACTAATGGAGTAGCAAACTGAAAAAAAAAAAAAGCCTGGCTATGGACAATGCTTATCACAAAACCAGCCAGTGAGGTATCTGCGTAAGCAGGAGACCCAAGAGAAGCACCAGAGGGCAAGCACTACAGGCTGTCTGGTAACAATGGCTGCAACTGGAAGAAGTTGCCCACTCCAACGGGGAATGCAAGGGGTCTGCAGAGGGCTCTGGACTGTGAACTTGATCAGCAAGGGTTCACCTCCAGGTCAAGTCTCCTCAGTAAGAAGATGCTGCTGGCAAGGGAGTCAGAACTGAGTAGAGTTGGTATGTAAAAAAATGACTCAGTCTGCCCACAAAAACAGCCCCAGTTTTCTCATCGATCATGTAGGGATAATGATCTATCATGTTTATTGTGAGGCTCAGTGAGAAAATGAGTACACTGAGTACTCTGGAGCTTGGTAAAAATATGCAGAAATGTTTGGTTATTATGTTTCAAAGTTGTACAATCAGTGACACCTCACACGGTATCTCTGGAAGAGATTCTTCTAAAAGCAGATGGGGTGGGAGCATTTTCTCCCTCATTCCAGTCTCCAGGATTCTCTAATGCAGTTGAAGTTACATAAACTTGGCAGGTCCTTATTGAGCTGGCGGTCATCTGAGCCAGAGCCACTCCATTTATTTTAGGTTCTTAATTGTCTTAGACAAGGTCATACATAATATCACACATCACCTTAATGAAGAGAGCTGCTGTCAGCCCACACAAAAGCCTCCCATGCTTAGCTCAACCCATCATTCTTTCCCCAGCTTGATTCCAAGGAATACTTTATCTGAGGGAAGAGAGAACGCAGAGATTACCTTTCCTCCTTTAAAAGTGTTATAGTCATATACATACCATCCTCACCTTTCTCAATATCTTATTAGTTTTCAACCCAAGAATTAAGCTAAAAGTTGAAGTTATTCTCACTGCTGGCCTAGTCTACTCCTTCTAGAGAAATACTCCACACCCACTGTAGGATTCTGTGCACCCTTTTACTCGGTCATAATACTTATCTCACGTTTCACTACCAATGTCAAGATTTGTTAAACACATCAGCCACAAGGCCTGCAGGGTCTTGATTGTTTCCTTAATTACTGTGCTCAAATTCAACCATTTTAGAAAGTCAGCCATAATGTTTTAGGAAATACAAGTGATTAGCTGTTTTAATGAAGGGGTGCTCTAAGAAGTTAGAGGTTAAGTATGTTGCTCTGTTTGACTAAATGCACTGACCCTCCCGGAGGCCTCACCGCTGTGCTCCAAAGGCCAGAAACAACAGGCCAATGCCCATGTGGCGTTAGTTAGCTTGCGTTGCCAGCCATGAAAATAGAAAGAGGTAAATGGCATCCTAAGAACCAGCACTGAACATCAAAATACATCTTACTGGGATTCCTGTACACACTGACAAGGCACATAAACTTCCACATATATAATTTTGCCCATGACATACATATTTCTCATATCTATACACCCAGATACATAATTGCTCCTAACAAAAATTTTAACCTCATACATTTTCTGGTGAGAAGACAAGAATCATTTATTGCTGTGTAATGGCACCATACAATCATATTTAAGTAGGGAATGAATATTTACCTCATGAGTTGATGATTAACACACATGGAGGTCTGGCTAACAGTCTCTGTGGTCGAAATTTCCAAGTGATGTTGACAGAACATTCACCAAAGTCCCCTTTGGCATTCGAGAAGCTAAGCAGATCAAAGAGCCCCGTGACATTTATATCCATGTGGCTAGATCTGGTTCTCGCTTTAACTTAACTGGAATGTGTTTACCAAATATCCCAGACAAGATGGATGGATTTTCCTTGTCTCAGTCCCTCCTCTCCCTGGTTCCCTGCGTGCTGTCTGTACTTTGTAGTTTACAATTTCAGAGAACTACCTTAAAATTGTTTGACCTGCAAGGTATCTCCCAAAGAGATTTCAAAATCTATGAATATAAGAGTTGGGTCTTCAGATTTCTGTCTCTCTTCTTACTCAGCTCTTATTCCCAGGCCCTTCATAAAACAAACACCCAATAGACATCATCTGATAAGACTTAATCTGGACTCGGAGATATCAACATGATGCCAGTCTTGAACAGCATGGTACTGCATAAAATTAACTGTTAAGAGGAAGGAGCTAGGTCTTGGAAACTTTCCTGTAAAACCATCTCTCTTACTGCAGACCTGGTGATTTATTTGTCTTTTGATGTATTTTCCCTTGGCTATATTTTGATTTTAATCATGCCATTGAGATTTAGTTACCCTTTCAAGTAATGAGTTGATGAGAGAATGCTTTCTAACTGGCCAGCACTCCAAAGAGTCACAGGCATGGGGCCAAGTGGCACTCCTATATACAAAAGGCCAAGCGCAGATGCTCACCATGAAGCAAAACAGAACGAGCCCCTTGCCCTCAGCCAGAGATAATTCCACCATGGAATTACCTGCTTGACTCCCTAGCAGCCTGTAACATGGCCATTGCTTAAGGTCAAGTCTTAATACTTTTCCCCACTTTCAAAATCAAGTATCAACCTTTTTAGATTTCATAATCACCTGGTTATAAGCTGTTACTTTCCAGGAAGAAACACGCATGCAAGCATGAAGGTAAAGAAGATAACTGAGCACAGCTGATGGGAACAAGAGCCAGTTGCTGTTGAGGACTTGGATAGCCTCACGTCATGGGGCACTGATCTGACTGCATGAAGCAGCTAGATCTACTCTAAAACTAGACACATCTGGAAATGATTCTTTTCAGCTTGCTTGGTCTTTTCCCAATGGGTAGATCTCACCACCTTGCTTCATATCAACCACAAATCCACACATTGCTGGTCAAAGGGGATGATCTACCTGGCCTAGTGCAACCCAGATATTGACTTCACTGTCAGAGATAGGTTGCCAAGTGTACAAAGAGTCTCAAACATACAGAAGAAGCATGCTAGAGAAGGAGAGAGGTGTTGCAGACAACAGACCCTCTCTGTCAGTGTGCTTTTGGCCAAATGCAGTATAATAACCCAGCCCCGTTTGCAGGGGGCTAGCAGCTCTCCAGAGATCCATTCTGCACCATCTCTAGTTAGCAGACAGTGGACTCTGGATGAGTCGGCCAGAACTTGGCCTCAGTGATTCCCAGTCTAGAGGGGATCTAAATGAGAGTGATGGGCAATGCTTCTGCTGTCTCTCGCCATTATAGACGAAGGAAATCTGGATGATAACTAGCTGTCCTCAGACCCACAGAGCCAACCGTTTATTCCAGAAATAGAGTCCAAGAACTGCTGGCAACACCTCAGGTGACTCACCAGTTAAAAATTAAAGATAAAAGCAGTCAAACTAAGAAAAACTCAAAGAACTGGCTTCTTTTCCGGTGGACAGGAAATTTCCCAACACTGCCTTCAAAACTCTCTTCCACAACACCTGGCCCTGAGCCTGAACCCCACTGTATCCTTGTTAGTGAACTGTCCATGCCTCAAACTCCATAACCACCTCCTCGTAAAAGTGAGAAAATTAACAGGTAAAGTTCGTATCCACTCCACTTGGTATGATGACTCAAGCACCACTGACTAGGCAAGCCCGAGACAGAGAAGTTCCTTCAACCCAGTCACTTTGGCAATCTGGAAAAGAACAATGATTTGGCAATTTGGAGGCATGGTCACCGTGAGCTGCACTAGTGGGTAGGCACATGTATGGACAGTCAGATAAAGTCCCATTTTAATAACAGCTGAACTTGACCATTCTGGTTCAGCAATATTTCCAAGTACAGTGGTGGGCTTCTGACATTTTAGGATTTAGGGAACAGTTACTGTAGAGACAGATCTGGGGTTTCTGTGCTTTTCTTTTGGAGAGGGAAATAGAGTAAGGGGAGATATTAGAGAGGAATCATTTGGCTGTCTAGAAACCACTCATGCCAACTTAAATAAAGGAAAATTTATCTTAAAGATCCGGATGAAAAATTGATACAGTCCCAGGAGAAGGTGAAAGTTAATTTAGCAGCCAGAACCATTCTGAGGCCTCCACAACAATGCCTACCAGGCCTCTTCTGTTTTCTGACTCTTCCCTCTTCATTTTTCAAGAGAGAAAATTTGATTGGTCCTGACGAGTCAGTATTAGTTCCTTCTCGGTCAACCGCAATTAGGATGGGAAAGGACTGCATGCTAGAAGTACTGCATTTGTCTGGTTGGAGTAATGTGAGTCCTCCGTGGAGGGAGTGTGGAGGCAGGAGAAAGCTGGCAGACACTCCTGCTACAGAGGGCCCTCCTATTTTACCCTTTAGCAAGGAGGCAAGACTCTTATTTTCATCACTTCAATATGAATCAGAAAGTTAGAGCTGGAGGACACCCTCCCAATCTGGTCATCAAGGCTGATTAAAGAGAGACCAGGTGCCCGCAGGTCAGTCCATCCATCACTAGGAAATGCCAGAATGGGCATTAGAGGAGAGCGCAAGAACAGCTGCGCATTGCAGATTAATTAGATGTATTCAACGAGCAAGCTCCCATATCCTCCTCAGACCCTGTCTTAACCAGTTCCCACCCAGGAAAATGGTTAATTTGTGGGAGGTCAGGGCACTACCTAGATTTGTCCCAATTTGTCAGAAAGGCAGGAAGCGCAAGGCAGGAGGGGCTAGTTGACACACTGTTATACAATCATCTGAAAACCTAATTTGTGGAACCAGTAGCCATCTGTTCCACGGGTAATGTGCCAACGTACCTGCCAACAACAGAACAAGCTTTCTGCTGTTGGGTAACTAATTGCATCTATGGGACCAACACAGCATGATTCTCAACTAGTGGAACGTGATCTTCCAGTAAATTACTACTTCTGCTTAGATTTTCTCTGAGACTCAGAAGGTGTAGTCAGAGTCTCTGACATCGCAACAGAGGATAGAAAGGCTGAAGCAACCCCTGTGTTCCCAGCAGGTAAAAGGGGTGAGCCCATTCCTGGAGCTGTGCAGATCAGGGGACGGCTCTAGCTCATTTTTCCTTCTCTGCAAAAGGAGATTCGAGCCTAGAAGGGCTTTTCTTTCATTTCAGTGCTTCCTTTATGCCTCCTGGTTTCCCCTTCCCCTTTTAGAGTCATCCTGTTCAGAGATTAAAGGTAGTGGAATGTACAGGAGGAATGATCTACTTCTTCACCCCTGTCACTGCAAATGACATGGTAGCCAGTGGTTATCTGGTTTAAAATTAAGAGTGCAAGTTCCTCTACTGTAAAAGCTCCTTTCAGGAAAAGAACCAGTTGCTTTTTGGTGTCGTCCACAACAACCAGCACCCTTATGAAAGCAAACCAGTAGTACTGTCTTCTCTATGACCTCTGCGGCCCTCTCCCCAGAGCCCAGTCCACCTACAGGCAAGAAAGTCCCCAAGAACCTGAGCAGATTGACCCTAGATTTCTGTAATGTTTAATAAATTGTCATGGAACAAGTGGGTATCTGCTCTACCTAAATGGACTGAACCCTCAAACCTAAATGACTTTATATTTTTCATGATTAGACTTTTTTGGTTTTGTTTTTAAAGAATATACTTTTTAAAGTGATCAAAAAATTATCAAGAACATGAGGCCCTGCACAGATCTTAGTATCAGCAGCTCTGGCTTTCCAACTGACCATGGACAGATCTCATCATACACCTGTCTGCTGGCCTCTTCCCAACCTCCTTCTACCTCCATATTGTGCTGGACTGGCTCTAAGTGCCAGTAAAATAAATCAATCAATAAATAAAATTTAAAAAATAAAACACTTTCTGTTTTCCCAGAGGAACAGCACCTAGCACACTGCTTTTGTATGATGAATATCTAGTGATTGTCTCAGAGAAACCAAGAGGAAAAAGCAAGGGATTTAGCAAGCAGGTGGGGTGTATGTACACTTTGCACTTAAGGATCTGAGCTGCTAATGAGCAGCGTGAACAAAGGCACTTCTGACTCTGGTCCTCTGGGGGTCAACAAAGGGGACTACATCAAAGCTGCAGAAAGGAGGTCCTTCACAGTACAACAGCCATTCGGCTGGAACTACTGGGAAAGATAAATAGGAAATATTGCACAAGAAAGAAGTGGCTTTACAGAGATGTCTATTTACTCCATGGAAACAGAGGTTTCTAGTGCTGTGAAAAATCTCACAGACAGAATAGTACACCTAACCATCACTCATGAAGTGGGTTCTAATGTGAGAAATTTGGATGCCTTTGCTTATAAGAAGTGATAATAGAGTAACTTTTTGGGTACCTGGATGCACATGATCTGGTCTGTGCAAATCACAGTGAAAAGAATGTTAGCAAAGGATTTACAATTTACTTGTGATGTCAGTCAGAGGTGTTATTAGCTCCAGGATTGTGCTGGTAAAAGTCCAACAACTAACTATATAACAAAGCTCTGATTTGTAGTGTTTGCTACTTTTAATAGCATAAATACTCCCACCATGGCCAATTACAAGGTGCCAACATAATGTCGCAGAACATAGAATATAAGAGATTCTCATATATGTCCAGATAGATAACACAGGCATTAAAACACCCCAAAGGGATAGATAGCTATAATAGTAAAATACAATCAGATAAGTAAAAAGTGAGGTATTTCACATGCTCATGACATTTGTTTTAAGTATAATTGATCTGAACGTGATCTTATACCATTTAATTTTGAAAAATGACTTTTTAGCGACTGTCCCACAAAATTTCTGAAAATTTAGCATGTCTTCCAAGGCCTGTATGAGCCAGTTACAATATACTGCTGTATCCACCAGTACAGAGACTGACTTCAGGTAACAGGAGCAAGACCCTCCAGCTCTGATGGGGCTGGAATTCCTGCATTTTTGTATATCTGATACAAAAAAAAATTACTTTTAGTAAAAATTTCAACATAAAACAATGATGTCAAAGAGCACCTACAGAGTTCTTATAAGGTTTAGTGCACCATTGGAAGGAAATTTATTTTGTCAATGAAATTCTCATATTGGCACATTGATATCTAAAGGCTTTCAATGGCATTTGACACAGAGTAAAGCTTGCAGTGCTAGAAAATTTCACTGAAGCACCCTAGTACTAACATGCTCTAATCTTGACTACTCTTATCAAAAGCTTAAGATATTTCAAAAATTAAAAATTTTTTCAGGCTTTCTTAATTTCTCAGTTTTGGCTAAACTTTTAAAAATATGCCTTTTCACATTGATTTCTCTAAGAGTATCTGAAAGTATTTGTTTTCATGCAAAGGAAAAAGGCCAAGGGGCCCTTTCCTTTTCCAGAAAAACCAGAAAGAAGTACAACAGCAAAGCAGGCCTGTGCCTTTCTTTACAGTGTATGCATTTTGTCTACAAACATCTCTTCCATCTCCAGAGCCCTGTGACTCTACATTTCTATTTGAAGGGACAAGAGATCCCTTCTTGTTGTGGTGTTTGCTGAAGGAGTCTCCTTGGGAACTCTATTTTATCACTACGATGAAGATTGCTGCCTCCGACAAGTGCGTGAATGTACATCAGGTGCGTGGTCAGCTCAAACCACAGAAGCAAGCCTCTTCAGTCTTCTTCCTAGGATATCGACAAGGTTTTCCCTCTTCCAACCACACTGTCACCATCAGGAGTGGTAAAAGAAGTAGAAATGAACGGCCACGCTAACACTTTTTTTTCTATGTAGGGAAATATGATGCACAGTCTTTGGAGGTCATCTCCTGGGACAAAGTAGAAGCCAGTGATGAGAGCCATCTCTGTTTAAGTTTCCACCCTCCCGCTGTAAGAACTCCAAGATATTCTGGGCCGGGTGTGGCTCGAGAGTGGCTCAATTTCATAATTCCAACATGGGCATCTGGGGTTCCTCCCATTTTCCTTAAGACTATCTTTTACCTTTTCACTCAGGACTATCCAAGTTCCGCTCCTAGGAAAAAAATTAGTGTCTCAGTTCCTAAGTCTGGTGCCACTTCATTTCCACACACCACCTTTGCTAAGTAAACCACTTTAGGCTCTTGTTCAAACATCATATATTTCAAGTACAGTTTTACATGCTATCTTACACAGGCATTTATTCGAGTCATTTTTCTACCAGAGTAAGGTCTGGTTCAAAACAGCAGAGTTAGCTAGTTCTCATCTAAAGATGGTCGCTAGGAAACCATTCTGTTACAAATCAGAATGACAGAGCTCCTGACTTCCCTGTCTTGTGAACTCCTATAGAATTAATGTGTGCACAGCTCATTCAGTGATGAATCAGTACTATCCAGGGATATCTTTCTCTCTTACTGTTAACAAATTGTTTCTTAAGTAATTAACTTTTTATTGTTCATGCCTTCAGTTCACAGCTAGTTAACTCTCAAAAGGTGAGACTCTTTGAATCTCCACTCCTACATGTCTGTCACTAGGATCTAACCAATATACTGTGATCGTGTTGGAGGGATGTGGTCACGGAGAAGAAATGCCTCCAGGTTGGAAAAGCAATACCAGATTATATTCTGCTAGAAATTAATGAGTTTGTATAGCTCTCTTCCATCTCTGGCTTGCATTTCTGTTTTCTGCCTTTAAATTGGAGGCCACAGAAGGGAAAGCTTGCTGGCATATTCAGTAGGTTGTTATGAGAATTGGTGCAGTTTCCCTGGGGAGCAACTTAACAAATTTTGTGAAAGCTGAAAATGTATATGTGTGTGTGTGTGTGTTCAGAGTATGTATGTATATATATATATATGTGTGTGTGTGTGTGTGTGTGTGTGTGTGTGTGTGTATACTATAACACACAGTTCATTGTGAAATATATGAAATCCTTATACACTGCGAAAGATTTACTAAGAATTCATTCCAGCATTGCTCAGAATAGTTATCAAAATGAAAACGACTTAAATTTCCACCAAAAAAGAAATAAAAATGGTGCCACATTCTGACAACAGCAGACAATACTAATTGTTCCATACTACACACCACGGTGTCATTCTATATCATAGTAAACATAGTTTAACTGAACTGGAATTACACATGCCAACATGGCAAATCATAGAGTAAAATAAAACTATTTGCACAAAAATTCTTACCACATTGTACCGTTCATATCAAATTTGAAATATATCAAACCAAATTGTATGTGAACATATTATACAGTAAAAATGACAAATACATATGGGAATCACATCAGCGAATTCAGCATAGTGGTTCCCTTTGGGAAGGAAAGAAGAAGAATGGGATGGAGAGAACTACATACATTTTTACTGTGTTTTACTTATTAAAAAATATATACTTGAAGAATGCACAGCAACATGGCAAGCTAGCCAAAGCTGGGTGGTAAGAACATGGACCAGTGTTGTTTTATTCTTTAAGCTTGTTTATGTTCAATGCAATTTCCATTCATTTTGTTTTCAGAAAATTTGTTTTAGGATGACAAAAGACCCATGGTTCTTTGCTCAGCTGGTCAACATTGCACAAAGCTGGCAAGAAGAGATACGGTGTCATTTTAAGCTCAGGGACTCTACTGAAGTTAGACAAATTCATTAAAAGTTTTATCTACACATTAGAAAGTTTACATGAATGAGGTCTTTTAAATGCTGGTAATAAAACAAAGGAAGGTCAGACAATGAAGCTTGGGGTTTTTTCCCTTTAATATAGTAAATAATAAATCTTTCTTTGTTTTGCTTTGTTTGAATAAAATTAATTATAAAAGCAGTGCATCACTTTGGCAGCTCACAATGCCTAGAGCAGCGGATCTGAAGCTTTAATGAGCACAAAAATCACCTGGGATGCTTGTTAAAATGCAGATTCCTCAGCCCGCCCCACCCCCTCCAGGCGAATCCAGCACACCGGATCCTCGCCCACTCAGTCATGTCTCCAGCAGTCATCCCAACTGGGCCCAGGCCACAGTGTACACAGACAGTGAACTGGGACTCACAGGAATGTCGTTCTACCCACAACCAAAGATCACTGGTGATTCTGAGTGTCAGAACACACTGCCACAATTTCATTGTATTAGCAAAGAAATAACTCCTTGAAAATTCAAATCTATAAAGTTATCATACATGGCGTACTGTTCAGCGACTATCCCCTCATTTCTCCAGATAGTTCCTGAATATCTATCCAGGGCATAGCATCCTTTTTTCTCGCCCTTAATTGTGCTGTGAGTTCATTTTTAAACAAATATATTAATATGCAGAATTTTGCATACATGCATAAATGAGCCTGCCTGGCTGGTTCAACACCTTGGCTTTCTCCTCCCTTATCATCCCAGTAATGCTAATAGGCTAGGAATGCTCTGGGGGAGGAAGTTTTCCAGGAGGGAGACTTTTTCAATATGGTGTTACTGTTTCTTTTCTTTGCCCAATCTCTTCCTCCACTCACCTTCTTCTTTCACCCATATAAGGCAGCCTTCACTCAGATGATCTATATGACCCATGTAATATATATCCATCAACGCCTTTGCTTATGCCCACTTAACTTATAGAAGACATATACACACACCTAAACACCACAAACGTGTGTGGTACCTGACTCGGGAGGATAACATGCACAGTCTCCTGCCAGGCACTCCTCTTTTGGAGGAGATAATGCACATTTATAAGAAAAATTTCGAGACAGAGCCCAGCATGGTGACACATTTCTGTAAGCCCACTACTCAGAAAGCTGAGACAGGAGGATTGCTGTGAGTGCATGGCCAGCCTGGGATACAGAGACAGACCTGTCCCAAAACATCAAAAAAAAAAAAAATCAAGTTAAAGGGAGAAAGTTTATTCAAATGGCATAATACCATACAGTAAAAAAATACAGAGAAAAAAAATCATATGTTGTAGGCTTATGAGAAGCAAAAAATAAAAACTGTATGAAGTTTCTGCCGTGAAAATTCTGTCACTGCCCTCATATCACAAGCAACCAGATCAGAGCCAGCCTAAAACTCATTTCTTTCCTTTGATTATGAAGGAGGCATCTTGTTCTTAGGGGACAAATTAGAGGGAGGGGCCCCTCGGGTCCCTTCCACTCCTGGACCCCAGGAACACCATGCGGCTGGAAGGCGGGGAAGGTCAGGCAAGCAAAGGCACAGTGTTTAACTTGGAAAATGCCACTGTGATATTTGCAGACGCAATCATGTAAATGTTATTTGCTCTGAGAACTGCATTTCCAAAGCAGATGTTTCCCACCATTTATGCAGCTGGCAGCCTCAAGATAAAGACTTTTCTGCTCAGCCCCCCAGCAGGGTGCCAGCACCTTGGGACCTAGGATTGGTGGCCAAACTAAAGGAACAGCGAGCACTGTCCCCTTTGCTGGAGAAATGGGCTTCTGCCCTTAGGGGTCACCTCTTCTTTCAAATCAGACTGTGACTTCAGGAAGAAGGGAAGTGAGGCTTTGAATAGAAGCCCATTACCCTGGTGCCAGGATTAGAGCTTCCGGTGAGCAGACCAGGCACAGTGAAGACCAGAAAGTAAGTCACCAAGAAACAAACAGGGCAGAAAAAGTCCACAAGCCGCGGAGTGAAGAAGCAAAGGGAGACTGCATGGTATTTAACTGTTCCTATCCCTCCTTCTTTATTGGACAGCTTAACTTACATAGGGTGGCTTCTATATTCTCTGGTCTTTTAGCAGAGCCGGAATGTAGTCAATAAGCCACCCCCATCCTTCACTGTTCCAGGTGTCAGACAGAAAAATAAAGTTTGCTAAGCAAAGAAATCTATAGTAGGACCTCCACTGTTGTCAGATTAGCACTTACCCACTACATGGGATAATCAAAAATCACCTGAATCATGGAGAAATAATTGCTGCTGTCCTACCAAAGTTAGGTGATGTAATTTGAAAGCCACCGCATCTGGAGGTGAAAGTCTAGGAAAACAACATAACACATACCGTTCAGTGGGAAGGAGATGCGACATCTCTGGTTCCTATCCCAACTCTAACACTCACCCCTAGTGACACTAGGCAGGCCCTTAAGCTCACTGAGCCTCCATTTCTTCATTTATAGAATGAGAACAGTATCATCTCCCCATTTAACTCACCTGATAACATAGGGATCATGTACTTTTGGAATAGTAAAGGTTGTATAAAGATAAGATATTTATGGCACTGTATTAAATCTTCTACTACTAACAATTTGAGGGAAGTCCATGATGAGGCCTCAGGAGAGATATATAACTCAGGAACACTTAGCAAAGACTCCAAGGCACTGCCTGATTACCTGCTAAACAGGTCAAAGAAGAAAGGGAGCCTGCTACTCAGAGAATCAAGTAAAGACTTTGGGCTACAAGGAGGAGATGTTACAGAGAAGTTGTGAGTTGAGTCTATCCTGGGGAACTTAAATAATAAGACGAAGAATCCGGGTGAACATAAAGCACACAATGGCTTGAGCAGAGGGCAGAGCAACGCTGTCTGTGTCAATTTGGAAGTGCCTGTGAAGCCAAGCCCAAGCCTCCTCCTTACTGGATGGCGACCCTGCTGAACCCAGATCCCCCTCCTCCTACTCCGCACCAGCCCCCATGCCTGCTGCATGTAGACACACCTTTGAATTGAGAGATGGCAAGCCACAAAGAGCCCTCTGACCCTGCATTCCCTCCGCCGTTTGCCTTAGGGATTTCTTGTAAAGTACTTTTTAACAATTTCTTTTAAAAATGAACAGTAATTCAGCCACTCTAATCTATGTAATAGAAGAGGGTTTAAAATTACAGATAAATCAGTGTATGCCATCATTTTGTTTCTTTTTTTATAGTACTGGAAAATAAACTCATGGACAGTCTACCACTGAACTATTCCCCCAACCTTTTTTACTATTTTGAGACAGGATCTTGTTAACTTACTCAGACTACACTTGAACTTAAGATCCTCCTGCCTTTGCCTCTCAAGTAAGTAGGATTAAAGGAATATACCACTGCACCAAGCTCTCTATTTAATATTAATTCAAAATCTGGACAGCTGCAAGTCAGCTTTTTAGGTTAACAGGAGACAACCAGAATTGCTACACCAAACTATTAAGAATAGTGTAATTCTAATCAAAGAGCCAAGGAAACCTGACCTTTACCTCATTATCCGTGTAAATGTGTAGCTCTCCAAGGGCCTTTGCAGAGAGTTCAAACATCTCTGCTGCAATTGAGAAATGCAGATCTCTACACTGGCCATCACAATTCCAGAGAGGAGTGTCCAGTATACATTCTACAATGGGCACCCTTAACAAAATTGCTTGGCCAATTAGCGTGATGGATAAAAGTGACAAGGATGCCTGAAAAGCATCAGAGATATTCATCTTGAATTTCATTTGTCATACACATCAGGACCATGCTGCTGCCAGCCAGGGAAGGGTCCTCGGAAGGGAACACAGGACAGAGCCCTCAGGTGCTTCACTCAGAAGCACCCAGAGCGTGTGCATGTTGGTGGGTGGGAACTGTTTGATCTCCTTCCTCCTCACCTGCGCCTTCTTCCACCCAGTGGTCTTTATTCTCTCTCTTCATCCCAGCCCCAAGCAGGAGTATGCGCTCAGGCTAGGCAGCTGGAAAGAAAGCCAAACAGAGGAACTGGAACACCCCTAGCCCAACCCCCTTGGCTAGGCAAACTGCCCTGGCGCCACTGGGCTTCCCGGGGCTGAGCTGGGCTTACCATTCAGTTTTCCTGCCTCCTAATCCATTTGGCTTTATACTTCCTCTCTGGGTGACAGAAATGTTAATATACTGGTGTAAAATAAAATTAAGCTCAGAAATTCTACCACAGTGTTTACAAAGCATTGCTGTAATGACAGAAGGCTTGGGGCCATGGAAGAATATTGAAAAATAAAACTTAGAGGATGAGAATGTATTGGAGCCTCTCCACTAAAGATCAAGAATCTAAGTCCTCTGAATTCCAAAGAAATTGAGGAGAGGGATCCCTAAGGAGAAGAGTAATTCGTTGAGGGCTCAGTGATGACCCTATCTGTTGGGTCACCTGAGCAAACTGGCCTGTTAGGAGAGATCGTGTGGGTAGGCCCAGTATAGGTCACCCTGCAGGCTCGCGTGAGCATAGTAGTGTACTGAATCCTCTTTGGGAACTAATAGTAATTCTACCCGCGCCGAGCACAATCTTACACACATACACTGAGAATAGAGCTTCTGAATCCATGGCACTCGATGCTGCTAATCTGGGACTAAAGGTCTTTCAGATGCAACCTAACTGAAGGATGGGACCAAAGCAGCTCCACAGCCGCTGTTGTCAGGTCACTTTATCTGTACTCGAGGGCCCTTAGCAAAAAGGCCTTGGGAGACGGCAGTAGAGTGCAACGGGTTAGGACATGAGCTTTGGGTCAGAAGCTTGCACTAGCTGTGATACCTGAGCAAGCAGCTCACCCACTCTCAGTCTCAAGGTCCCCATCTACAAGGGTTTGGCAGTGATAATAATAATAATACCTCCTTCCAAGGGTCATTGTGAGGATTAAATGGTGCTTAGCTAGGCAGCTGGCACATTGTAAATGCTCCATAAACGTTAGCTGCTGCTATTAATAACCATCAGGCTTTCACCGCGGTGCTGTGGCAAGGATGCTATATTGTGCTTTGCAATATTCAAAGACAGTGTTGTTATGAATGCTGTCCTTCAGCACCCTGGCCAGAGACCTCCAGATTTCTCCTTGAGTTCATTTCACTAGACTTTACTGAACAGGATCAGAGGACATCCTGCTAGCAGCAAGGTCTCCAGCCTTCATGATCAACGCATGAGCCTGACTGTCTCCCTAGGGGACTGGTAGCTCAGAACTTCAATCACCAGTAAATGGGACTAGATCAGCAAGAAACACCAATGCACCCTCTGTAGCTGTGGTTAGTCTAAGAAAAGGAAATGCTTTAATGGCCAGTGGGGAACCCTTGATTCGAACCTCTGTTCTGGCCAAATCCCAAGGTAATGGGAGGCTCATTCGATGAACGCATTGGAGAGACCCAAGATTTAGCTATAGAAGGAGTATGATTGAGGACTGACCCAGTCTCCCACGGCTCTTCCCTCTTCTCTCCTAGAGGGAATTTGGGTTGGAAAATATTGATTTAGTACCAAAATGCTGGTTTAATGAAGGCTACTGGAGGCAGCTGTGTAGGTGCAACTCAGTGACCCTTGATAGAAAAAGAAGCCAACAAATGCCTCCCGGGCACTCTCTCATGTTGCTTTCTTGGAGCTTTGAGACCAGTCAAGCAATTATTTCTTAGCAAGACACAGAAAAAGCTGGAAAGATAACCTCTGAGAAAACAGGATTCATGCTGCAGGAAAGTGGAAACAAGAAGACCCAAGGGTATGAGGGTTACAATATAAGAGAACTTACAGGTGACACTTCTCATAAAGTTAAGGAAGTTAGACTTAGGCCAGGTGTGTCCCAAGGTCACAACCAAACAGAGACAAATATAAGCTAATGATAGAAATAAAATGACTGCTAACATTTACAGTGTGCAGGGTTTCATATAAACCTTGAGCATGCTATTTAACTTCTCCGTGTCTCAGTTTCCCCTCTACACATTGAGCATAATAATTATGTTACCTTGACCTTAAAGTTGCTGTAAAGATCAATCTTTGTGAGGATCTTGGAAGACTGCCTAGTGCACAACAGTATGTGCAATCATGGTAGTGTTGTTTCTGCTCCTGTCATTACAAGAGTGATTACCATTATTATCTTCTTTGGGTGACGTGAAGGAAAAGATGGGAAAAAGTTGTCTCTCGGAAAGGTAAATTCTATGGCTAACTCAAAGTTGCGGTCAATACTTCTACCAGCCTAATAAGTGTGAATAACACATCCTGTGAGAAAGCAGCCATGACCTCTGCAGGAAAGCAGGAATGCCATTGGCCAAGAAAGGGATCCCCATCCAAGCAATGGCCATGCCAAGTTGTGGAAGCCTCACCTGGATGAAGAAAGGGTCTTAGTTACTTTTCATTTCTGCGACAGGGAGCCAATACTTATTTTAGCGTACAGTTTCAGAGGGTCCCACACAATCCACTCATGGGTGACTGCCAATGGTGAAAGCACATGACAGGAGGAAGAGGAAAAGCTGTTCATGGTATGACAGATAAAAACCAAGTGAGGGAGGAAGGCGGAGCTACCCTTCCAAGTCTTCTCCCACTAACCCACCGTTTCTGGGTCAAGTTTCAGCATTTTACCCTCTCTAACCAGGCCCCACCTTCCAACACATTGGTATTTTGCAACATCCAAAATACATGAAGCTTTTGGGGGACACTTCAGATTCAAACCATAATGGAAGATAGCAGCCAAGGAGGTAGTGAACACGCAGAAGACCAAGGCAGACCTCATGAAGCAAAGAGCAGGAGTCACAAACTGTTGTTTAGACAAGGCCAAAGAGTGAAGAGAAAGTTTCAGATGTGCCAGGAGCAAAGGGGACCAGAAATCCCCCTGGAAAGCGGCCAAGAAAGAGTTTGGACAGCGAAGGGCCCAACAAGGCCAGGTGAGAAAATGAACTTTAGAGGACATTTGGGCAACTGATATGAGATGGTCCCTTTGTGAATCCATTCAGTGTTACTTTATTAAAATGTTGTTTTCAGTACACATCTCTGCAGAATATTTTTATTCATATCTGTTCTCAGGCTGCTTTAGGATCCATCAAGGTGTTTAACCTGGTTAAATACCGAATAGGGGTTGAGGGTCTCTGAGGACGAGCATGCAGGGACCACACATTCGCAGCCTTGGGTTTAGGGATCAGGCCTGCGTTGAAATGGGTATCTCCGTTTCGATCTTCACTCCAAAGAGAATGCTCTACTAAGGCAAAAGGGAAGGCCCTTGTGTCAACATCCTGTACCAGAACCTGTCCTCCGATTTAACGTTGCCACGTGGTTAGCTGGCTTGGACTGAGCTGACCCCAAGAATCTTATCTTTTCTATGTCTTACGGGTAGAGGGCATTAAAGAAATAAAACTGCGATCCTGAACACCAGTCAGCATATCTGCAGAGGCCATGTTTCCACAACTGCATTGCATGCCAATAAAACCTCTGTTGTGCTCAGGAACCACCATGATTTCTATCAACTGGTGCCTGGGTTGTAGGTCTTCTCCTGGATTTGATTGTGTTGGGAGCTGGGGACAGGGAGAGAATGTGCTATAACCACCAGAGAGTTTCAGTACATGAAGGTGGACATTTTCAAATAGCTGGAGGCAATTTAGCTCAGGAAGACAATTGTCCTACAATGGACTCAACACACAGGCCGCTCTAGTCTTTCACCTTCTTACCTCCTCTCTCTCTCCTCTTCTTGTTTGCTCTACTTTCTTTCATTTGCAGATCTTATCCATCAGTACCCCTTAAACCTCATCTGCACAGACATGATCCCAAGGGCATGTTTCTTTTTTTAAATTTATATCTCAGCCCCCTTTCCCCTTCCTATCCTCTCACACACACCCTCTCCCTTTCCTTTTCCACAATGTCCTTCTTCTTACTTCTTCCATATGTTTTATACTTTTTCTGGTTTAGTTTTCTCATATTAGCAAAACTATATGATATTTTACTTTCTGGGTCTGATTTATTTCACTGAGTGTAAGGTTTTTTAAGGTGCAGTCATTTACCTACAAATGTCATTCTTAATAGCAGAGTAATGCTGCATTGTGTATTATACCACATCTTCTTTATCCAGTTATCTGTACTCAGGCATTTTGGCTTTTTCCAAGATTTGGCTATTATAAATGGGGCTGCTATAAACATGGGTATTCATATATCACTAGAGTATGATGACTTTAACGCTTTTGGGAAGATACCCAGAAGAGGTATAGCTGGGTCAAATGGGGTGTCAATGTTCAGTTTTCTGAGGAATCTCCACGCTGCTTTCCATGGTGGTTGTACCCGTTCACAGTCCCACCAGCAACGTAGAGGTTTCCTTTTCCCCCACAGCCTTGCCAGTATTTGTTGCTTTTTGAGTTCTTAATAGCAGCCATTCTTACTAGAGTTGCATGGGACCTCAGCGTTGTTTTAATTAGCATTTCTCTGATGGCTAAAGATGTTGAACATTTTTTCATGTATTTATTGATCATTTGGACTTCTGAGAACTGTTTATTCATTTCAGATTCCCATTTTTTATTGGGTTCTTTATTTTAGAGAGTCTAATTTTTTTCAATTCTTTGTATATTCCTGATAATAGTTGGCAAATATAATTTCCCATTCCGTGGGTGCTCTCTTCACTCTGTTGATTGTTTCCTTTGCCATACAGAAGCTTTTTAATTTCATGTAGTCCCATTTGGCAATTCTTGGTGTTATCTCTTGTGCTTTGGGTGTTTTATTGAGAAAGTCCCCAAGGGCACATTTCTAACTCTTCATTTTCCTTGATTTTTGAGCCACACTTCAGACTTCTCCTATCTCCCCCACGAGGTTCTACCCTCTCCAATTCAATATTTCAGAACTAAATTTGTCAGGTGACCCCTCTGAGGCCCGCTTCTCCGTCTAGGCACTCTTCCAGCACTGGGGGCATAACACAGTCTTGACTACGAGCCCCCTACCTCCAGCATCCATTATTCCGTGAGCTCCCAAGCCTGTCTAATTTTACACAAAGGGCCTCTTGCTTCTGTCTTCTCCTTTCCACTCCCATCATCACTGCCAATTCTCTAACTGTGGCCTTCATCACTCCGAGCAATAATCTCCTGACTGCTCTGCCAGTGTCATCAACTCTCTGCCCCATCACAGTCCTCTCTGGGTTCTCTTGGCAGATTAATCACCCAAAGGATCGTGTTTAATTACATCACCCATCAAGCAGAGAAAAGACCATCTCTTTTACTTATTGTCTCCTGAATGAAACATTAATTCCTTAGCCTTTGAAGGAGAGAGAAGGGTAAAGAATGTGCCCTTCCTTCTGAGCCAACCCTAAGTGACTGGTGGTGACCGGCTGGTGCACACTGTGGAGGAGGACTCTGAGGTTCTGCATAGTTAACAGCAAGATTGACAGGACCCATCAGTCACGTGTTTCCTGAGCATTAGAAGAGGGCATTGGAATAACCATGCCTGCATCCACTTCTCAGGCTGCTGCCATTTGACTTGCCATTATCACCTTTTTAACCTTAGAGACCTTCAACCTCTTACATGTAAAAATATAAAAACAAAGTAATAAGAAAAACTGAAGCCCTATTCTCCAAATCTGCCTTATTCCCACTCATTTCTGTGTTATCTTTCCTCTCCCACCCAGTGTACCTCCTAACAATGGTTAAGCTACTGTACTCTGTATCTGTCCCATCTGCTCCATGGTCAGAGAGTTGTTGTGGAGGGGATGATTTCTTCCATTTTCAAGGCTAAGGAGCAATGCCCTTCCCTGTACGTGGCTGAGTACAGGTCAGCACGACTGCTTTGGAAACAGTTTGTTCCTCGGAGAGAGCCCACTTTCACTGTGCTGTACTTTCAAAGATTGTTAAACAAGGGTTAATTATTGCTTTGTGAAATTCTGTATTTTACCCCTGTGTTTTGCCTTAATAAAAAGGCTTGGGTCAGGAACCCACGCTGCCCTTGAGCAACTGGCCTTGGGCCCTCTGGTTTGTTTTGTCCATTTATTTTGTCCCTCATCCTTTGACTTCAGCCAGGCGCTGTAGGGGGCCCACAGTATGGAAAGTTTCAGAGCTGTGAAACAATTTTCCTTCAAAGTCAGATAGACTCACTAATGCCTTATAAAAGCTAACTTTTAGTTACGTTAATACCAGGGGGAGGGAAGGCATTCACAAGTGCCTTTAAGCCCTCACACGTGGCTGGAAGCTCTGCCACCCAGGCCTACCTCTGCAGAGCTCAGACTTTCACACTGGAGGCCTGAGCTGCTGGAAGGTCTGCACTTTCATGTTACTGACTCCCATCACAATTGGAGATCCCTTAATTCAGGGATTTCCCAAGCCAACAGGGTGTATTGACGTCAGCATGGATGTGGTCCAAGAATTGTAACTCAATGCCAGAAAGATGTCACCAACCGCACAGGGCTCAGCAGTATAATGATTCCTCCCAGGAGCAATGGAGCCCCAGAAGCTGCTGATCCTGGTGAATAAATACACAGTGTGATGTCCTTTTTAAAAACAAGTGGTACCAATAAGCCTCACAAGGGAACTCAGGATATAAATATGAATGGTACCTGGGAACAGAAGTAGCCCAGCAGGAAGGAAGCTCTCTGGGTTGCCCAGGCAATGTGCAAGCAGGTCAGATAGCAGGCAGGGGACTCCAGCCACTACTACCCTCTGCCTCCACATCCAGAGATGACAACAGAGTGGTCTCATCTGTATGCCCCTCGTGTCTTGTGTGTGAACAGTTGCCTTCATATTTTGGGTTAGAACTTGAAATATCCCTGCTTGCTGATGTGGATGGTGGTTTTTAATTCTGGGAATGCATGCCGGTTCCTTCTACAAGAAGTGAGTTAGTTCTTAAGGGCCAGGCCTCAAAGGACTCAGAAGCTACCAAACTCACCCATGTGTTTAAACACTGCCTCTTCTCCTGACCTGGCTAACCACCATGGTACTTCACCCTCAGCCTAGTGCAGTATCTGCCTGAAACTGACACAGCACTGGTACCCTGAAAATGTCCTCAGAACCCGTGTGGCTTTGTGTCTACAAAGCTTATATTTTTTCCTTTCTGAAACACAAAGGGGGGACCAGCAAAGCTCCCAGCCTTGTTTTTATTTTTAACATCTGTCTTCTGCATGCATTATACATAAGCTCTGCACCTCCCCCATGTTACCATGATCAATTTATTCACTTCAGAAACAAGACTATAGTTTGAAAAAATAATAATCCAAATACTAAATAATTAACTTGAGGACATCTTCCAAGAAAAATACAAGAATTCAAAAGAGTAATCTTCCACTTGAACGATTTGGGCCTCTATTAATTATAACTTCTTATTCACTGTGATTAGTGATTGCCAGGATGACATTTAGAAAAGAAAGTTGGAGAAGAATAACAAGGAGAGCCTTGTCCTCGTGCTAAGATGTAACTAAGGAACAGCACTTCCCAGGGGAGGTGGCAGGACATAATGTCAGGATCCTTTAGAAATGAATCCTAGCAAAGACTGGGAAAACTTGCTAGTGAGAGCAATTGTCCTCTAGAAGAGGTTAGAAATGACCTAAATATTCACTGATAGCCCCCCTACTTTCTGGAATGATTGACAGCTGTGATAATGGTGGTGACAACAGCAGTAAGAATACAGACAACACAGATTTGGAGAGAAGAATCATTTTTTAAACAAATTATTGCTACTAGTTTAACAATGTATAACTTGGTGGCTTTGTAATAGGAAGACTCTCTTTTGTATTTTTTATTTGAATTTCTTTTCTTGTTTTCTACAGGCTAGAGTAACGCATAATTTGGATCACCTGCCATACCCAATTCCAAAGTTGTCACATAACTCAGGGGGCAGCCTATACTTTAGGAGTAGACCTTGTAGAGAAACCAGCTTTATTAGAATATGCTCTAGTTCCATGGTATCTTATTTAGGTGAGGGATCTTCGGTAAACCAATGCCACCAAGAATGAGATGCACCAGATGTATTTAGTAGTTAATAGTACATAAGCAACAGTGTTCACCTGACCTCCCCAAAGCTCAGCAGTTTCGCCCTGATTTAGTCACTTTCTCATTGCTAGAACACAACACCCAACACCCACAACTTGAGGAAGAAAATGATTATTTTAGCTCACCGTCCAGAGGTCTCAGATCGTTCATCTTTGGCTGGCAATGGCTTGGTGGAGGGGTGTGGTGGAGGGCAACTCCTCATCCCACAGCAGCCAGGAAGGACAGCAGGCCAGAGCCTGTAGCACATACACCCAGGTCCCTTCTGCACCAGACCCCACCTGTTAACAGCACCAAAAAGCAATATATTAATCTACTTGATCCAGTCAGCCTCCACAATCCAGTTACCTCCCAAATACATGAGATTCTGGGGAAACATTCCAGAACCAAACCATAGCAAATCCCAACACAAGTTCCTGGCACAATTCCTGGTCTTCATCTAATTTCTGAGGGTCCCTCACCCCTTGCAGCTTGCTGGGAAGCCAAAGCCCTGGTGAGACCTCTTGAGGCTGTGAATCCCAACCCACCTTTTGCAGCTCCACCTGATGAATTTGGTTCCTTAGGTAACATCCCAGACCAGCCAGGAATTATTATCAATAAGCCAGAGGGTTTTTCTTTTGCTTCATTTCTATGAAAATCATAATATTGGTATGTTATCAGATGGGGTTTGAGGAAGTCTCCCAAAGAGAAGATGGGGACCCCAGCTTACCCCCTATCCTTATATAGTAGGTTTGTCGACTCTCAACATAGAAAATGAATTTGAGGACACATCAGTGAGAGCCATGGGCAGATTTGTTAAGCTGAGTTAGAAAGTAAGAGAAAATAGAGAGAAGGGGCTCTAGCTTGAGCAGTTAAAGAATGCACAGCCCTGACAATCAGACAGGTCTATTAACCAAAGAACAGGACCAGAACAAGACAGAGTAGACTAGGGGCTGGCAACTCCCCTTTGGGGCATGAGTATGGCCTCATACTTTAGGAGATTTCCTCCTAGTGTAAAATGTGGATCTGCAGCCATTCCCAGGAGATAACCTGGCACACACAGCCCTCTTCCCCATGGTTATAGTGTACCTAGTCCTTGCAGTAAGAGTAGGAAGATACGGGAGGGTGTGTTCCCTGCATTTTTAGCAAAGGAGGATAGAAAAAAAGAGACATCTCCCTCTTTGGTGAGTAGCAGGTCATGGACAAAGGCCTAAGAATTCATGTCTTCTCTCTCACGTGGGTATCTGCCCTATTTCAAATTGAAGTCAGAGATCTGAGGAGACAGGGGTAGTGCTCAGGATCACTTTCTACTTGGAGATGTGCTCACCAGATGAGTGATCTTATCCAGCCCTTCCCAGTTTAGACTCCGCCGTTGTAGTCAGTCTGTAGGAGACCCCACGGAAGGCTCAGCCTGAGACCCCAGCTCCTTCCACTCACATGTCATTGGCCATTTTGCCACAACACATTATTGGTGTAGGCAGGCCACTTTAATCCATCAGTGTGGAGAGGAATCTTATTAATTCTAATTAGCATATGTTTTGGGTCACTCACTAAGCCTGCTTAGCAAATATCACAATGTCCTAGGCCAGGCTTTTAAAGTTACCACCCTAATTGTGGAAGGGATTTTTCTAAGGGGCTTTGTTCTCGTATCCTGATTGAAGTCAGCCCAAGTGTGGGCCTGGCTTTCTCTCTTTGGACTTCGGTGTTGGAGGTGATGATGGCGGGGGATGGTAAAGGCGTGAGGGCAAAAAACGCTCCTTTCTCCCAGGCTTCTCTGCCTTTGTGCAGCCAAACAGATGTAGAGAAACTTCTCCACTGAGCTCGAAGTGCAAGAAGATAGGGACTGAAAACTCTGCTTAGCGCATAATTTGCATTAGCTTTGCTTCAGTGAGAGTCAAAAAATGTGAGGCACTCATTTTCCTCTCATCTCCGTAGACCTTTACACCAGACATCTGAATCTCCCAGTGTCGAAGAGTTTCAGAGTGATAGCCAGATGCAAATGCCCAGGAGACAGCTGCACACATGTACTCCCATGCACTCCAAAACACGTCTCATGGTGTGCGACTGTTGGAGGGGTTATGTCAGCTTGAGGGAAGTAGGAAACATCCAGGTTAGAGCTTTATGGGTGTGTGATTGCGTTGTGGGCCAGAAAATGAGAGAACACTCACCCTGGGAGTGGTGGCCTAACCAGCTTGAACAAAATAAAAAGGAAGAAGGAAAACTGTTATTGCTGCTTCTCCCGGGCAACCTTTGGCCTTCACCATTGTCTCCAGACATGGACTAGCTCCTGTCTCCACACTGCTGCTCTCCATTGCAGATTTGCTCCCATCTTTGGGGCTTGGTCACTGTGTTGGGACAGGGATCAAAGCACAGACTCTTGCCGGCTGTCCTGCTGTCTGGAACTGGTGTTCTGCCATCTCACATCTGAGCGGCTACTGGACCCCCAGCCCTTGCATGTGTGTGGGGCCATTTTGGAGTTTCTCTCAGACTTGTAAGCTTTCCAAGTAAATTCCTATATATCTATTTCTATTCTGCCTCTCTAAGAGCCCTAGCCAATGCATGCTGGAAAACCAGAACAAATAAAGAAGGGCCAAGTGGAAGGGAGCCAGTTCCAACAAGGAAGATGATTTACTCAAGAACAGTAGGAAGGATGACAGTGTCTACAAGAGGTATAGGCTTGTGACCCATCCCCACCCCACAGAGAGCCCAGAGGCGGCTGAACCGCTCTGAGGGATGCCCCATATGGATGGCCAGGAAATAGAGCGCATGCCTAGTAGCCAAGGAGCTCAACCAAGGTCCTCCTCTCTCACAGCAGCAGGCTGCACGCTTCTACGGGTCCTTCTCCTTAGCGACCCTGAGGCTGCAATGCCAGGGCTCCTCCCTAGATGATCATGTGTTGTCTGGGTTCTCTGGGATTTCTGTTAGTTTCTGTGGGAGGGGTGGGTCCAATCCCTAACCCATCTGGACTTCTTGTAAGTGGGACAGACTGAGTGAGTGTTCCTTAGGATAATGTCATTACCTCTGAATGAGATGAATAAATTAGGGGAGGTATGAGATTAACCACTCGTGGATTCTGAGCCCCATATCTGAACGCAGCCCATGTATCCTATTATACGGTAGCACAGAACCGGCTTGAACGTGCTCTGTATTTCTGCAGCAAGTGAAAATCCAAACTGTATCCTTGAGCCCTGCCTCCTTCCTGCCTGTGCCCCTCCCTCCTTCGGGGTGCGGAGCTAACTGCTCTGGGGTGGTTGGAGAGGTGCTGCTCTCACAAAACCAGTGGAACCATTCTGGCTTCAACTTCTTTCTCTCGTCCTTGCTACAGGGGTTTGCCCAGAGTGAGCTGTCACTGGGCACAGGGTGATTTATTAACAATTTTTCCTCTTTCCTTCTTAAAAAAAACTACGCCAAGCTCCCCCTCCACCCACCCACGGAGGACTAGCCCACGCCGGTCTCTTCCAGGTCCTGGGCTAGACAATTAATCTGTGTTCACTTATTCTTGTTCTTATCCGGGTGGATAGCACCATTTCAAGGTAGCTTTGATGTGGTTTGTTGTTTGTTAACTAACTGTGTGCCTCGGGGAGCAAGAACAGGTCTTCGACTCCACTGACATCTGAATGGGATGCCAGGTGAAATACAGATCTCCATTTTGAAAGCCCCATCACCACTTATATAGCCTGGAATCACCTTGTGAGAAGATGGTATCCAGCGCCTGGAACAGAACCCACTGACTTGCCGATCCTCCGCCCAACCCTGCTCCAGCTCTTGGTTTTTTTTTCTTGTGCTTAAAGCCAAGGTCACCTCCTCACCCAGGTTGGAGAAGAGTTTGGGAAAGCAAAAGTGCCTTAAATCAGTATTGTGCGGACAGACCAAATTCAGGAATGGAAGCAGCCAACCCGTGCTAGTTTATTAAGACCTGACTTGATCGTTTTGGTTCTATAAGTAAACAGTTTTCTCAGCTGGGATGGATTTATGGCCCTGACAAGGACTTTCACAGCTAACTAGACCTGCCACTTAATGCCTTTCTGCTTTAGGGTCTTGCAGGGGCAAAATCCTTCATATGAGGGGGATGTAATTATCTACTTCATCCCTCAAAATCACAGCTCTTGTGCTGGGCATGATGACACACACCTGTAATCCCAATTACTCAAAAGGGTGTGGCAGGAGAATCATGAGTTTAAGGCCAGCCTCTGCAACTTGGCAAGAAGAGAGATAGAGAGAGATAGAGAGAGAGAGAGAGAGAGAGAGAGAGAGAGAGAGAGAGAGGAAGAGATGAAGAGAAGAAGGAAGGAAGGAAGGAAGGAAGGAAGGAAGGAAGGAAGGAAGGAAGGAACTGTTCTCTTCTGAAGCCAGGCACCATCTCCTTTCCCTGTAATGCAGTTCTTAACCAGGAATCTTTTGCCAACCCATTTCTACAAACATGATGCCCTTAGCAGAGGAAAGAGTTAGTCTGAAATGACACTTGGGCTCCCCAGAAATATTTTCCAGGTCCTTCCAATGCTGTCATCCAGGGAAGAAAGCAGCAGCTACGAATTTCAGTAATCAGATTTCCTGGAATTAACTAGCACATTCCATGCTGAGCAGACAGGGTAAGCAGTGTATTCCCAGCTCATCAGCATTAATTAATGGCCGCTCTTGTACACTTGACCCATTTAAGGCAGGAAGTCCCAGGTGACACGATGAAGCCACCACACACCTGTGCCTTGTAGAGAGGGTCTTCAGCTCCCAACAAAGGCATCTGCAGTTCCCGGGTCCTCCCCTTATTCTCACTTTGGTCAAGCCAAGGATGGAGCTCTGTCAATTATGCAAGAAAAGAAAACCAGCACCTGGCAGGAGGCTGTCACTTGCGTGTGCCCAGCATGTGGAGGCTGGAAATGTCCTGCCGTTTGCTACTTCTCCTCTTTGCCCTCCTGCCATGCTCTGGAGGAGGTGGCTCACCCACCTCATGGGCCTGGTTGCAGTGTTTGCATCGGAGCCATGCACACATGCCCAGAGGGGAGCCAAGGGCTTCTCTGCTGCCTTGGGGCTAGCAATGCCATCTCCTTGCCACATCTGCTGACTAAGCGCACCTCTGTTCTTGGGCTCCTGTGCTGCGCCTGGCACAGCCACACCCTCTAGCCATGTGTTGTCCTATCTTGTGGTCCCCTGAAGACAGAGGAAGATTGCCCTTCTTCCAGGCCTGTGGTGGCAATCCTGTGTGTGCAGTTAGGGAACAGCTCACAAAGCCACCTTGAGAATAAAGCCAACACTGGGAAGGGCAGAGCGGGGGTTAGAGGAAAATGGGATCCCAAAGATGTCACCTGAACACTTGAACCCAGGGCACTCAAGCTGAGAGCCTCCTCCAGATATCCTTGTCCCATGAACTTCAGGATTCAACTAGCAGAAGACGGAATTTCCTCACTCGGAACCCCCGCCTCACCAATGCAACCCCAACCCACCCCTGGAGGTGTCAGGACTGTTCGCGGTGTGCTCAGCTGCAAGTAACAGAAACTCAGTTCCAGCCAACTTACACCAAATAGGGAACATGCTAAGCTGGCAGAAAGAATGCGGGCACAACTGGCCTCAGGGACAGCTGCATCAGGACATTCTTAGCCAGGCCTGCTTCTCCCTCCGAGCGGCCCCTCTCCCCTGGGGCTGCACACCCCTTACAGAGGGATCCCAGGAGGACAGCCTCAGGAAGGACTGCTCCTGCCTGAGTCTGTCCCTGCCCCCGTGGGGCTGAAGGGCTGCGATTGGCTCCTGCTGGGCCACAGGCCCACCACACAGGCAGGAGAGAAGGTCTGTCACCAGAAGAAGGCGCGGGGAAAGGGGAAGGTGGTGCAAGCAGGATCCATCCCATCTCCTGTCCCCGAAGGGTGCAGAACTCCCTCGAGGCATCCGTGATGAAGCCCAGGCCAAGCATCTGGGCTTCATCTCATTCACCTGGCAGGAAAGCAGGCCCATAATTGATGTCATTAAATTTTTTGCACTGTACTTGGAGAGCTAAAATAGAATTTCTTTCACGTTTAAAACTGCAGACATTTTTTATTTGCAGCTTACTTTTCACCTCTCCGTTTTCTGGCAGTTCCTCTTACAGAGGGGAAGAGGGGATCAGGGTCCGTCTGCAAGGAACTCTTTCCCGCGGAGCGGCGCGGTCACAGCTAAGCCTGGCGTCCCAGCCTGCCTGCTTCTCCTCGACGCCCTGCTCTCCTGCCCACCTGCACGGATTTCCTCCTTCCAGGCTGCAGACGCGTGTGTGTGGCGCGGTGCGCGAGCCCCTAGACGCGGAAGGGTATGCAAGGGTGCGGGTCCAGGCGGGAGCGGTGCACAGGGGTGAGGCGGGAGGAATCTGCAAGGTGCCCTGTGTCCTCGCCATGCGCTTAGACCTATTAGTCACAGACTGCAGATCCTAGAACACGGCGGGTGGCTCCTACTTGTAAATATCACTGAGACACTGGAACGGAGTTTTTAAGAACAAGAATTTGGAGCTGGAGGAATGGCTAAGTGGTTAAAGCGCTTGCCTAGCAAGTGCTGCGTCAAGCTCTAAGTACCCGAGTTCAATTCACCAGCACCACATAAACCGGGTACCCCTGTAATGCCAGCACTCATATGCTAAGACAGGAGAGTTGCCATGAGTCCAAGGCCAGCCTGGGCTCCATAGTGAGTTGAGGATCAGCCTGGGCTACAGATCATCCGAAGCATTTAGGCAAAACTGTTATTAAACAATCTCTTGGCCTGAGTGCACGTGTTAACATGGGCCAAGGTTGGAATACTGAAAAGCTAAACGTATTTCTTTCAAGGGGACACAGAGACTACAGCAGGTGAAGGCCTCTGTATAGACACACACATCTCTGAGTGCACCACAGGACTAATTTAAAATTATTCACAAGCACTATACTACTTAGTAAATTAATCTATCAATAGCACCAAAATAAAGTTGTAATCCCTCAAATAATTTGTGATAACATTTAGTAACTCATAGTATTCTGAGTAATTAATCCTTTTGATGAATCGTGTGTTCATTGTATTAATAGGCCTCTACCTCTTAGAAAGGGCACCCTTCTGTAATTAAAACACTTCAATTAGTCATAGGTACTTTTATGTGATTCAAATCTACTGAGAGCAATTTAATCACCAAACTTTGAATATTATCATTCCCATCACCAAACTATTTTAAAGGCTTTAATAAAAATATTCAAGCCTTTATGCTGCCCTGTTATTCCTGTTGATAGGAAAAGCTTTCATATTTGCTTTTGATAGCAGCTGCTGATATCAAGCAATAGGCCACATAATTCTCATAAATAGCATCGCACGAACATTTTGTACAGAATGAATCCAGCCTTTGTCGGCACACGTGCAATAACTAAGTATGGCCACTAGAGGGAGCCGAACAGAGAGGGTGAGAACAAAGGGGGAAAAGTCATCATCGCTCAGTAAAGGCAGCCTTGTTCCCAGACCCCTCCCGAGGGTACCAAATTCTGTAGATGCGCAAGTATTTTACATAAAGTGGCGTAGGATTTGCATACAACTTACACACATCCTCCTATTTCCTTTACATCATCTCTGGATTACTTATGATTCCTGATACAGTGTAAGTAGCTATTATACTGTGATTTAAAGAAAAATGAAGGAGAATGTTGTGTATATGTTCAGTACAGACTCAATTTTTAAAAATATTTTAGGTTCACCATACCTCTGGGAGGGTGAAACAGGAGGATTTCAAATTCCAGATCAGCCTGGGAAACTTACCAAATTACTGAGATCCTGTCTCAAAAAAGAAAGAAAGAAAGAAAGAAAGAAAGAAAGAAAGAAAGAAAGAAAGAAAGAAAGAAAGAGAAAAGATGATGATGATGATGATGATGGGCTAGGGATGTATGTCAATATGATGAAGGCCCTGGAGTTGATCCCCAGCCCCTCACAGAGAGAGAGAGAGAGAGAGAGAGAGAGAGAGAGAGAGAGAGAGAGAGAGAGAGAGAACATTATAGATCCGTGATTGGGTAAATTCATGGAGGTGTTGTCTTAATTACTTTCTCATTGCTGGGACACAGCATCCGACACCCTCAACTTAAGGAATGAAAGATTTTAGCTCAGACTTTAAGGAGGTCTCAGCCCATTCAAGGGCAGCTGGCAGTAGCAGGAAGGGTCTGGAAAAGAGCAGAAGCTCAAAGCATCACAAGAGGAAGGACCAGAGGTTAGGGAAAAGCCAGGCAGGAATAGGTCCTTCCAGGCCACACCTTCAGTGATCCACCACACCCTGGTGATCTGCCCCTCCCAACCTCTTAACAGCTTGTGAAATTAAAAGATAATCCACAATATCCAAATTCAGAAGGCTTTTGGAGGACATCCGGATCCAAGCCATAAGAATGCAGGATGTTCAAACACTGAAAGTCAAATGTACACAGATATACTTGAATGAAGAATGTATTTTGGTTTGACCTGTTTGGTGTTCATTTCCTGGAAGCCACACTCAGGAACCCAATTAGCAAGATGGCTCATGATTCACGTAACATGAATATACCTTATTTGGATAGAAACCTAAGCAAGTTATACTCATTATCATTTCCTCTCTTCACCTCCAATACTTGCATAATAGATCTCCGTTTTCAAAGTGATTTCATATACATTATCTTATTTGGGAGGCAATGCTGTGTGGCAGAAAGAAAATTAGACTTGAGTCAGGAAACCCGAATTATAGTCTGGTCTCTTCCACTAGATGCCTGTGACCTTGGATGAGGTACTTAACCTGTCTGGGAATATATGATACACCAGTCTTGTGATACATTATCCCTAAGGTCTCTTCAATTCTAAAACTCTTCAATTTTATTGTATACCCTGTATAAGAAGCTGTTGATGTGTGCGCACGTACCTGTGTGTGTCTCCCTTTAAACGTGAATTCTTTTGAGTAAAAACTTGTTTCTGGCTTCACTGAAAGCCCCTTCCCTTTCTGCCTCGGAGGAGTGATACAAATGCCAGGGACGCCCAGGTAGTAAGAGGCCCCTGAGGACTCCACAAGGACACAGATTGGGTTACAAAATTTAATATGTGTAGGAGATGTTTCCATCAACGTAGGAAATAAAAGCCCAATAAAAAGCTGTAGCTTTTTATTATTATTTAGATCTGAATCATTCCCTGCAGTGTAGAAAAACCCAAAGGCAACCCCTTAGTTCAGAAGGGCTCAGGAGGAAATGGAGACTGAACACAGTGAGGAAATAGGTACATTTGACAACCTCTTCCCGTCAAGTGGCAGTTCTTTCCTTTGCTTTTCTGTGTGTGTTTCTTTGAGCCCAGCAAACAGAATAACTGTGGAGAGCTCATTAGAATTGTAAAGAATTCTTCACTTGCTGATACATTCTAACTTTTAGAATTCATGAATTTTTTTGTCTTAACACTGGCTCCTCTTTCTCATTTTATTAAATTAGCACAAAACACTTCTCATCCCCAGCCTTGAAGAAGAAATCTACCTTCCTGGCCTGGTGTGACTTAAGTGCCCTCAGATGTGCTTCCTGCTTCTCGTTTATGTCTCCCACTCTGTTCTCAAAGTTCTGCTCAAGAAGAAAATAGAGTCAGAGCCTCAGAAAACTGGGCATGCATGAATGGAGCCCACCGTGGGTGAGAGAGCTCCTTTTCATGGGCTAGCAGCTCAGGATAAAAGGCCATAGAAGCCTAGAGAGTGCAGAGCATCCTGGGGTTCCCCTGAGTAGCGCATCGCCCAAGGGTGAATGCCAAAGGGCAGTCCACTGGATCCCAGCAGTCTGGGTAGCAGAGAAGGCAGACAGGCAGGGCCAGGGCGTCCAGGCCATGCTAGGATCCTGGTGAGAGCAACCACAGTGTGTAGGAGGTTGAGGGCGCAGCCGGTGGGAGTATCAGAAACGTCAGGAAGTGTTTCACTTAGATCCCTGAAGCTCCTTTTCTCTGGGGAGCTCCAATTTGGGAAGATACTTCACTCCATGGCATTAAATTCTTAACTACTTCTGAGAGGCAGGAATATATCAATGAACAAGTCAGACAAAAATCTCTGAGGCTGTCATGGAGCTTAAGACCTTGTGAGAAGGAAAACATTATATATGAACTACATGATGTGATATGTTAGATATTGTGACAACTGTTTGGAGACAAGAAGAGGTAAGGGGGATAAGAAACATTGGGGACAGGAAAGCTCTGTTTACAATTTCAAATAATGGAACCAGGTGTGCTGATGCATGCCTACAATTCCAGCACTTTGGGAGGCTGAGGCAGGAGGATCACAAGTTCCAGCATAGCCTGGGTAATTTAGCAACTGAACAAGACCCTATTACCACCCCCCCCAAAAAAAAAGCATTGGAGATTTAGCTCATTGTGAAACCCCTGGGTTCTATTCCCAGTATTGAAGAAAAACAACCAAACAAACAAAAACGACAATGGTCAAGGTGAGCTCAATCAATAAGGCAAAGACTTCAGCCAAGAATTATCAAAGGAGGGTTGAAAAGGCAAAGCATGTGAATAGAGATGGGCTATTCAGTAGAGGAGGGGCCAGCACAAAGGCCCTGGGGCAGCAGTAGCGGCTGGAGCAGAGTCATTGAGGAGGGTGCTACAAGAGGAAAGGTCAGAAGAGCAATCGTAGCTGAAACCTGTGGAGCATGTGATGCCATTGGGAGGTCTTTGGTTGTGCCTTTGAGTAAAGGAAGCCAGGGGAGCCACTAGGATGTTTTGAACGGAAGGCTTAAATGTAATGATCTGATTTATTTTTTAATTGGATCACTTGAGCTAATCTGTGAGATTAGCCTTAAAGGAACAAAGAGGGAGAAGTGAAAATGCTTTGGAAGTCATTGCCATGTTCATTTAAGGGCTGATGGGGGGTGTGTGCCGAAGTAGCCATGGAGGTGGTAAGAGGTGCAGTGATCCCAAGGAAAACACGGAGGGAAGAATGGGGCTCTGCTTATGTGTGTGTGTGGGGGGGGGGGGGGGGCGGTGACAAAGGAGAACTGAGGATGACTCTCACAACATTCACAGAGGCCATCTGCTACATGGGAAGGTTGCAAGTAAGGTAGAATTTGGGGGTGCGGGAATCACAAGTTTCATCGGGTACACCAAGCCTTCAGGTGTAATTTGGAGAGTCCTCAGCAAACAGAAGACAATGAAAGTTGTGGGGCTGGAGAAGACCACCCAAGTCACCAACAAGGGGACTGAAGATGGACAGAAGAGGAACGAGGACTAAGCTCAGGGCATTTGAGTGGTAAAATGTTTGGACTATCTTGGACTAGATCTCAGTTGAATATAAGAAATGACTTGTGGAATCAAACTTGAACAAGTGACTGGTGTAGGCACAGGGACGGCTAAGGCGGCCACTAGAGACACTGTGTCCTCAGTGTCCTCTCCCACCGTCTCCTGTTGTTTTGGTTCTGTTTCAGCTACACACAGCTAATATTTCACCACTAGAGGCATCCAAGTGTCTTCTATATGCTTAAGTGTTTCAGGTAAGTGATCAAATCTACAAAGCCTGGATTTCTGAGTCTCTTTGTTTACGTTGCATCTCATTCATGCTCTTCTTAATAAAATCTCACAACTGTTTCATGAACTCAGGAAATAGTAAGCACAGTATTTCCACCAGGGCTTATCCAATGCTGTTGTTTACATAGTGTGTTGAGTTGGTATTCCCTGCCCAACCCAACTGTAGCTTTCAACAGATAAATAACCCTTCCCTGGGCTCCTCTGGATCCACATTGTCTTCCTTTACTTTCCTGAACACATACATAGGTTATTAATATAGTTCAGAAGTCAAGTGTTTCCCAAAGGCCCATGGGTTAAAGGCTTGGTCGCCAGAGTGGCCCTAGTGGGAGATGGAAAACATTTAAAAGGTAGGGCCCAGTGTGAGGCCTTTAGATTATTAAAGAATGTATTCTCAAAGGGAATAGTGGGACCCTGCCCTTTCTTTTCTCTTTATGGTTGCAAGGTGAAAATATTTTCCCCCATGTGCTCCTAATTTGGTGCCTTGCCACAGACTCAAAGCAATGAGGTCATCCAATCACAGATTGAAATTTCCAAAACTGTAAGCCAAAATATGCCTTTCATCTTCATAAGTCAGTTATCTCAAATGTTTTTTACAGTGATATGGAGCTGACAAATACAGGTGACAGGATCACAATTCACACATACTAAAACTGACAGGTTCAGGCCATCATTTCTGTGGTGAGCAGCTCTGCTTCTACCAGAGCAGCAGAGGAAGCACACAGCCTACCCAAAAACCTGAGCCAGTCTGTCACCGCAGCCCAGAAGCAACGGGCTCCATTTGCTCTCCCACCGTGCCGTGTGCATACTACACCCTCTTTCTCTCTGAAGGAGACTGACTTTTTTTTAAAAAAGATCCACGAGAAAAGACACAGGTTTACATAGTACCTCTGTAGGCCATCTCCCCAGTATGACTTAGACAAGGTTTGAGTTTTAATTAGTCTAGTAAGCTTGTACCATGCTGCATATAGCTGAACGTGTGATTTTTCTCTCTGGAACGCCCTCCCAAATGGAACTCCCTGCTCGATACCACACTGTATCTACAAAATCCTTTTCTCTCAGAGGGCTCTTCCGGTTCATGTAGGACCACACCTCTGAGTAGGTCTCCCCGATGGAGTGAAGAGACTTTGCTCCAGCTCCTTCTTGGCTGAAGCCATGGCAAGATAGTATGGGAGCACCTGTGATCCCTTCTCAAAATACCTTCCACCCACTCCACCTGCTGCAGCTCCAGCCCAGAGCAGACCATATTCTCTCCAAGGGAAAGAAGTAAAGATCAAGATCCCTACTGCTATGATTTGGATTTGGAATGAGTTCAAAATTCATGTACTAAAGGCTTGGTTATGAGCTGATGAGATTTTAGGAAATGATTGAATCATAAGAGCTCATTTCTAATTTCTAATCCATTGATAAGACCATAATTTGATGACATTATTAGCAGGTGATAGAAAAAAGAAGGTGGGGCCTGGTTGAAGGGAGCAGATCATGGGGTGGGACCTTGGGGACCATGTCTGGTTCTCCACCCCTTCCTCTGTGGGGCTCTCTCTCACACTCATTGTTTTTTCCCTCTCCTTCTCCCTCTCCCTCCCCCCCACCCCCAGCTTTCTGGTTGCCAAGAGCTAAGCAGCTTTCCTCCAACACACATTTTTGCCGGAGTGCTTCTGTCTTGCCACAGGCCTACAGCAAGGAAGTCAGCTGACCATGAACTGAAGCTTCTGAAACTGTAAGCCAAAATAAATCACACTAATACAACTACTTGAACCTGCAAAGTAGAGGCTTCCCAGACCTGAGCTTTCAGGTGGATATTCCTTTTGCAGGTCTCAATCTCTCCTCCATTCTCAAGCCTTGCATCTCTGTGCACCCCCACTCCTTTGGTTCCCAAACGCAACCCTCCTCTTTCTCCTCTATCTCCACAGAAAGATGCTGTCCCTTTGGATCTTCCTGTGTCCTTCAGACCCTAGTGCCTCATCCTTCAGCAAGATGCCCTCTCCTCAGCTCCCAGGCATAGAGAGAGGATTTGGGAACAGGGATGGGTTGGGGATAGTTACAATGACTAGGACACTCTGTTGGCATTTAATGCCTCAGAGCCAGGGAAGCTAAACATCCAGCAATGGTTAGAACTGTCTTGTTCCACCCAGAACAAATGCCATTAATCCCAGTAGGAACCACTGGAACCCTGGGAAATTAAATCAGAGACAAGAGCCCTATCCCAAGTCACTCCCATGGCTGACTTTCTCACTGCTTTATGAAAGAGAGAAGTATGTTTCCTAACATGACATTAATTGACCATAAATTTTATTTAGAGAAAACATAGCCCAGTCTCCTATAAAGAAGGCTTCTTCCTCCTGACAGTGTGCCTTTGACCTTGCTCCCAGAAGCCAGTGAGCCCAGGCATCTCTGTGCTGAATGCCACTGTGCCGAGCTCCTTGCGGGGAGCAGGCTCTGGGGTTGAGCTGCCTGGCTCCGCATCCTGACTCTGCCACTTATTATTAGTGTTCCCCTGAGCAGGTTAGTTGGCTCAGTTTTGTCATCTGTGAAACCCATGTGGATTTGTGGGGAAAGATGTTAAGGTGCTAAGCTCAGCAGTCCTCAGGAAATCAAATCCTCTCCTTGAACAAGCTGGGGGAGCTCCTTCATCAAAGATGTTACATGTAACACACAACCTGTGAATAGATTGTGTGTGTTTTTCTCATTGCCTGGTTAGAGACCAGGCCCCAGAGCATAATTCAGTGTGAATCTAAACAGCTGTTATTTGGTCAGAGCTCCTGGGACTTAGCAAGAGCAGATGGCTGTCAGCAAGACACATCCCAAGAGCTGCTCCACCGACACATGATCCACATTCAAGGTACTCTGAGGGAAATAAAGCTCTACGCAATTGCAAGGCGATGTTCTGTTGAGGTTCCTTCCATCTGGACAAAACAAAGAGCCAACCCTCACTTACCTGCACAAAGAGAAGACAAATTGTCACCCCAAGGCCGTAGGATTGTAAGCAGTAGTTCAGCCTGTTGCTCCCTAAGAGCTTTTGCCAGAACTACAACCACACAGCAGGGCTGACAGGTTTCTTATTTGTCTTTTTAGCCTTGTCCTTGAATGGCATTTTGTTCCTGTCTTTATTTACTTCCTTGAAACTTTCAGGTAGAGTAGTGAAATGGTATTCTTTTTCTCTCAGTGAAATGGGCCTTCAAAATGTTCAAATCCTGATGGAGATCTCTGCTTCCTTCACCAAGTCACCTGAGTAGATGGGAAAAGAGCCTCCTGTATGTATGTGAGATGTGTCTATATGTGGTATATGCATGTGTGATGTGTGGATGTGTGTGGTATGTGTATGCGTGGTGTGATAGGTGTTTATGTATGCCTATGTGATAGGTGTGGGGAGGTGTGTTTGTGTGTGTAGTATGTACAAGTGTATGGTGGGTTTGTACATTTGCACTTATGTGATGTAGTGCTGTGTGTTCGTGTGTGTATGCATGTGTACTCGTGCATGTGTGCATATGCGTGTGTAGTGTATGCATGTGTGGTATGTAATTAATGTGTGACTGTGTAGGGTGTAATATGTGTCTATGTATGCCCATGTGATATATATAGGGAGGTATCTGTATGTGTTCATGTGTGTATAGTATGCATAACTATATGCTATGTGTGTACACTTGTGTTTATGTGTTGTGTGTTTGTGTGTGTGCATGTGTGTTCATGTGAGACGTGTGCATGTATGTGTGGTATGTGTATGTGAGGTATATGTGTCTATGTATGCCTATATGCTACATGCAGGGAGGTGTCTTATGTTTCTTGCATGTGTAGTATGTATAACTGTGTGGTGTATGTGTGTGCATGTGTGTGAACACTAGTGGGCAGGGCAGTAGAGAGCATCTGAATTAGGCACTCCCTCGCTTTGGTAAGTGCAACTGCGGTCTCTGAGTGATTTTAATACATTATCTCTAAACTGTATAACACACCCATAAGGGCTGTTTACAAATGAGGAAATTGATTCTTACAGAGGTTAAGCTTCAAGAACTTGGCCAAGGTCACAAAGCCAGTAAGTGCAATAAACCTGGGATTCAAATAGGCTTGGATAATTCCACAAGTGTAGACTCTTTTGATCCTATCAGGTAAAACAGGAAGACCTCTTATCTGAGCCCTAACTTTGCTCAGTTTCACTGACCTGTGATCAATTGCAAACTGAAAATATTAAATGGAAAAAACAATTCGTGAGCTTGAAATCTAGCTTAAGTGCTAACCAACACCACCCTGCCCGGATATGAATCATTCCTTTGCCCAGCACCTTCCCAAGCAACCACTGCCCACCTTGGCCTGCTCTGTTATCATTTCTACCATGGACACACCACAGTGCCATGTTCAAGCAGCCCAACTTTTACTTAATAAAGGCTCCAAATCACAAGAGTAGTGATGCTGGCAATTTGGACATACCAAAGAGAAGCCACAAAGTACTTCCTATAAATGAAAAAAGTAGAACCAATACTTTTATTAAGGTATACTGCTATAACTTTATATTATTAATTATTCCTATTAATCTCTTAGAGTATTTGATTTATAAATTAAACTTTGTTATAGGTATATTTGTATAAGAAAAGGCAGAATATATAAGGTTTGAGACCATCCACAGTTTTCGTTATCCACTGTAGTTCTTGGAACAAATCTATTTCTTGCAGAAAATGAGAGACCACTGAATACCCTATAACAGCTTAGGGAAAACTAAAGCAATGATAAATTCAATCATGTGTTTTTGCTCTTCCTGGTACCTTTACCCAGAGTTCTCTCTACTCAGTAACTTTATTCCAGTATTATAATTTATCTTTGTGAGTAGGTTTAAGCAGAAGAAATTGGAGGTCTTACAGTCCTGCTTATTCTAGGATCAGTAGAGGCCTTAATTCTCTACTGTGGACCTTGAGAGTAAGAGACAAGGGAAAGAGAGAAGAAATGATTCAAAGCAACCATCTTTAAGGAATTGGTTAGAAGACAAATTGGTCACAAAGCCATTAGGTTTGGTCTTGATTTATGTATAAGCCAGTGGTCATAAAAACCTGGCCCAAAGAACATAGAATGAAGAATTTATGGGAAAGGACACAGGAGCAAGAGGGCTGAGCCAACACAAATAGATTAGGAATAAACTGCCTGCCAAGTGACAGACACCTACCAGATGTTCACAGAGGTAACTTCACCTTGAGCCTCTCAGAGGTGAAAAGCCATGGCTATCCTGGCTCCACAGCTCACTTCAAACAAGGGTGGGGACTCAGGTGAGAGGACAGCTGTGAAAGATGGAACTGTGAGTGCAGGACACACCTCAAAACCAAGCAGCTGCTCAGCTGATTCTGTTCAGCTCTGCCACAGGCCTGTCATTTGGCCACAGTAACCTGGAGCTCTCTCGGTTCTGAGTACACAGACCCAGGGGGCAGCATTGCAGCTCTTCTGAACAAACATTGGACCAACTCAAAACATTTAGAGAATACAGAAAAAGCAGACATTAGATGCAGCTTTATCATCTAAGAGATATTAATGCTGGAATATGTGATATTGAATGAATGAATGCAAGCAAAGGGTAGCAGAAAGCATTTCTGAGCTTGGCAGAGGTGCCAGTGGGATTGTGCCCCAAAGCCAAAGGTAGGTCAGTCAGGTTCAGTTATTCATTCAAAAAATATTCACTGAGCGCCTACTGGGATTTCAGGGCTGCAGACACAATGGAGAACAGGAACAGGTCCTTGCTCTTTATATAACTGATATGCTAGTTGGAAATAATAAGAGATAAGAAAACAAATAATTCCAGTTTGGGATGAGGGCTGTGAAGAAAAAAGAAAAAAACAGGTGACGTGCAGGAGAGCAGCCAGCGGTGAGGGGAGCAGGCCCTGTCTCGGGCTTCTACTGCCAGTGTTGAGTGTTCCACATGTTACTAGCCCACGGCTTTGGGCAAAATTACCTTTTGTTATCTAGGTGTCTTTAGTCTAAAATAGAACGAATAAGATATGTTTGCAGAGTGCTTGTAAGAGGGTTAAAGACAGGTATGTGAAGCAGGTAGAAAGGCCTCGCAAAGTCCAAATTATGAGCGATGGGGGTCCCAAACAGGAGTCACTTCTAAGAGTTAAGTAGGAAATGTATCAAATAAGGGACAGCTCAGCATATCCCAGAGGGCCAGAGAAACAGGCTTGCATTCTGGAACAATACACAATCGCATCTCTCCTCTGCTTCAAGGAGCACACAATCATGGCAGCTGTTATGACTTGCAGGATAGCACCCTTGGGAGAGCGACTACTGTGGCCTCCAAAAGTAGGATGTCGCTTACCAGTCTACCAGATTAGAATCTACTTTACCTCATTTCTCATCTGCCAAATATGTTATGTATGGATATATCTGGTTGGTGGATCCTAAATACTATTTTCTGGTTCTTAGAAGAGGCTGGGAAAGGGAGTTCCTACTTTCTGCTTGGGCAGGAGTATATCAAATATGGGAGGTTTTTCAGGCCTAGGAAGGGTGGTTGGCAAAACTGGGTGCTATGAATCTCAATCTCCCAAGGTACAGAGCAAAAAATCACGTGGCTGGCTGGTAAATATAAACTACGGTCAATACTTTTCCTTCTCCTAAGAAAATAAGTTGGCATATGAGAAGGTCGCCTTTGCAAGTTGTGGCATCTCTTCTTCTGAATTTATTTTTTAAATGGGGTAAAGGATTAGGGAAAATAGTTACACAACATTTTACATCACCAATTCTAACAAAAGTCTAACAAAACCAAGTACCGATTAACATGCAAAGAAAAGAAAACTCTCAGTTGTGGCTGATAGAAGTGTGGACTGGTATAGCCATTTTGGCCTACAATCTAGAAACCAACGAAAATGAAGACCTAGAAATCTCACTCCCAGGGAAATTGTCCAGTGTGTATAGAGATATGTATAATTATATGCATTGCAAAATCTTGTGATGTTGGAAAATTGCAAGTGATCAGAATGTATAGCAAACAGAGAATGAATAAATAAACTGTAGCTTATCAAATAGCAAAATACTACCCAGAAGTTATAGGTGGGCTACAACAACGTGTAGCAATACAGATAAATATCTAATACAACAAAATTGAGTGAAAAACATGTCACAGAAGGAAAAGAGAAAAGCTAATCACAACCTAATGCCAACTAAATAAAAGTTAAAAATGCAAAACACATGACCACGATTACATGTTTGCAAGTATATTTCCATGGCATGAAAGCATTAAGTCACACATGGGGTGATGTCTACGCAGGATGGTGCCTCTCTCCGGGAGAGAGAAGAAATAGAAAGAAGGCCTCAATTACATATGAAACATGACATGTACATATGCATGCTTCTAGGATCAAAATGTTTTATAATAACTAAAGAGTAAAATACGGAACCACTGAATCCTTTCCTATTAATAAGAAACAATGCTAATTTCTCTGCCTCTATTTCTTTGTCTGGAAAACAGAGCTAATGACGCCTATTAGGCTGAATCAGAGGAGCTGGTCTTTTTCCCTGGACAAAAGCACTGAGCTAGTAGCAGCTTCATAGGATCCCTACACCCTCCTGGGCAGCCATTTGGTGAGGATACCCTGAAAAGCCCCCTGATGGGATTCCCAGCGACCTTATGAAAGGCAGAGGTATTTGGTAGGAGGTTGGGATACACCCTGGCTTTTAAGCAAAGGGGGACCTAGTTGGGTTCGTGAGATCTCTTCACTCCAGGAGCCTTAACAGGTGGCCCTTAGTTACCCACACCATTGGAGCATCAGGCTGCAGGATGGGGATATGTTGTCCTTGATAGTAACCATTCTTAAAGCACCTTTATAGCATCATTTTATAGAAAGAATACAATAAAAGAGGCAACAAAAGAAGATTTCTTTGGCTCACACCAAGTGGGGAGAGCCGGAGAGACATCTGGGTTGGGCTGTGACGGCAAAGTTGATAGACTGGCCCTTCTCTAAGGACTCTGAATACTCTCCACTATCCTGAAGCCAACTAGAAGCAGCCTCAAGCACACCGACCACGTGTCTTCGGTACACTCAAGACTGAACGCATTGCCTAGAGAAGCTTCTTAGGTGCCAGAGTGGTGAGTTTTCTTTTTTCTTTTTTTCTTTTCTTTTCTTTTTTTTTTTTTGAGGAGGGTAGGTTGGAGTGAAGGGAGGATAAGGCTGAAGAGGTCTAATAATTAAAGCCTAGAGGGAAGGACAGTCTAGCCAACTTGTGCTGATATTTTTCCTGTCTGAAATGGGGGAAACCCATGGATTGATCAAGCTTAATTAATGCTTTTGCAGAAAGAAGCCTGAGCATGAGCCCAGTCAAGCCAGCCAGTGGATAAAGTACACAATTGAAAACAGGTAAGTCAGCCCTTCAACTCACACGCAAACCGCCCAGGTGGAAAGCATGAAACAAGTCCCCTGCAAAGCCTGACAAGACCACATTTTCTGGTGAGTGGATGCCTTTTAATTTCAGCTGTTGTTGTTAAAAGCGTGCTTAAAAGAAAAAGGGAGAAAAAAAAACAACTAGAAAAGCAGGATGTGTGCGCACTGAGAAAGAGCAGTCCCAGGAACGCTCAGCTGAGGCCTCTTGCACAAGGCCTCTTCCCAGCAAGGAGCTCTGGATGTATTTGCATTCAAGCAGGGCTGTCCACCCCTCCAATGTCTCCCAGCTTGTCCAGATGGGCATTCATAGGGAATGCAAATGCAAAAATAAAAGCGCCAGAAAATCAATTGCCTTCTACAATGAGCATGTATTTCTTTTGTAATCTGAAGACAATAGATCTCATAAAAAAGAAAGAAAAGAAGCCAAACTGATTAAGCCTACACAATTGAGGCAGAAAGCTTGTGTACATGAAAGCCTGTTCTTTGGAATCACTTATGGACAGAGATACTGAGAGGAAACTGCACTCTGCCCCCTAACCTGGATGTCGGAGAGCAACAATCTGTTGGCCAGTGGGGTCCAGCAAAGGAACTGGTTAGTTTGGGACCTCAGCACACACCACAGCTGAAAGGAAAACAAAGAAGAGATTTGGACCAAGAATGGAGCTGCTGTAGGATAACTGATACCTTCAGAGAATTGAGCAATTGGTAGTTATCAGTAGGACTGCCTTAGTGGGACAACAATTATAAATCAGAATATCCCTAGGTCCCACTTTAATAGTTTTTAATAGAGCTACTTAGATCAATTTCCCCCAAGATGAAGAGTCTCAGTCCTCGGGCTCCTTGTGTGTCCCTACGAGTCTCCAAGGGGATGGAGGGCATCTTCCATTTATGGTCAGAGCCTCCATGCTTGCTCCAATCTCTCCATGACACTACCCTACTGTCCACCTAGTTAGAGACACAGGCCTGGTGCTGATCTGGATGTTCTTGGCCACTGCCACCACCAGCTGTCTCCAGCTGACTCATCTCTGTGGTGCTCAGTACCAGTGTCCAAGAGAGCATGCCCAGTCAGCCTACCCTAGGTCTCTGACCAAGGCCCAGAAATCTGCTATGCCTGTCACTGGTCCTGAGCATTCCTCCCACAATGGCCCTGCTTGCCCATGTTGGCAGCCAGCCAGAAGGCATAGCCCAGCGCTCTCAGAGAGTTCCCAATGTGAGAGGAGGCAGCGGGAGTTATAGGCAGTCAGGGATACAGGGTCCCCCAGAAATGGAGGACTTACTGGAAGGCAGCTGGCTATAACTCATGGTAGCCTGTAGCTGATCATTCCCTAGAACTTAGTTTAAAAAACAACAGAAAGAAAGATCTTTAAGGGGGATAGTTAAGGGTGAGCAGTAGCCAGTTTAAGGGTAGAATACCTAGCCAGCCCTAGGACAGCCCATTACCCAGCTACACAATAAAACCCCTTAGACAGTGAGCCACACAGGCAACCCACATTTCCGGGTCACCCTTCTGACTAGCACAAGCTTTACCCTATCTTTCTTTCCCTTCTGTAAGTTTCCCAATAAAGTCCTTTCTTCACAACCTGCCTCCCGTCTTCACGACTTATCCTTCAAGCCCGGTGAGACATGAGCTAGCGTGGAGGCCTGTCGGGATCAGGGCCTGGCACGGCAGCAACTAACACCAAAGAGAGATACTTAGTCTCCCAGTGATGTGGTTTTTAGTCTTGTCACATTTACCTTCTTGTAAGAGTGCCTCTTACATAGTTCCTGGGAGAGAAATATGCAAAGATGAAAGGCCCATACCCTAAAGACGCTCAGGGTCCAGAGGAGGGAGAAAAAGCTCATGGCACTGACCAGGGTGCAAAGTGTCTACTGTAGTGTAAATCTGGTTGTTATATCAGTCCTTCAGCAAAACTAGACAAAACACCATAACACCATCCTTCAGAGGAGTCTATCAGAGAGCCTGTCTCGGCAATCTTTATGGTTGTTCAAGCCACCATCACCCCCGACTGGCCTTCTATGCCCATAGTCCCTATAGCCTGTCAATCTGGCAGCCAAAGGGGTCCTGTCCAAATGCCTTCAGCATTCCGAGCCCCCCATAGTATTGCCCAAACCCCATGTGCTCATGTGCCCTGGGTCTCCTCCTCCCTTTTAGCTCACCCCTCAATCACTTTCTCAAGCTACACTGGCCTGCTTTTGCTTCCTCAGCCTCCAGGCTTGCTGCTGCCTCAGAGCCTTCGCACTGGCTACTCCTTCAATGTGGGTTTTCTTGCCAGACAACTGCTCAGTCCCTTCCCTTTTTCTATTTAGGTCTCTTACCAGGGGACACAGCCTTGTGAACCTGTCTAAAAATTTCAGTTCCCTAAAACAATGATTACAATCTACATTACATACCTGTTTGTTGCTCATATCCCCTCATAAGAACGTAAGTCCAAGGGACAGGTACGGCGCTCGGCTGCCGCGGGCTGCAGGACTCGCTTAAGAGCTCCGGTGAGGTGAGCAGCTGCTCCGCGCACCTAGAGGTCTCGCGGGAGAGACAGGGCTGGCTGGCGGCTGGCGGCGGCAGAAAGCTGGCTGCATTTGGACCGGTATGGCGCTCGGCCGACGCGGGCAGCGAGACTCACTTAAGAGCTCTGGTGAGGTATGCAGCTGCTCCGCGCACCTAGAAGTCTCGCGAGAGCCGGCGGCGGCAGGAAGAGGCTTGGATCTGGATAAGTAGGGCGCATGGCTGCTTCCCAGGACTTGGAGCCCTGCAGAGGAGACAGGGAATGAAGGTGGCCAGAGGAAATTTCTTAAGAGCCACAGGTGGGGCTCGCAGCTGCTCCTCATGCCTTGGAGCCCAGTGGAAGAGGCAGGGAGTGCCAGAAGCCAGTGCACAGGCGCATACCAGAAGAGTGCACAGGTGTCCTGAGTACCAGGAGACCTTGAGGCAGTTCCTGGGCCTGGATAACAACGGACAGAGCCGCACAGGTGTAGAGCGGCAGGGCTTGAGTTCCTATCTCCACTGCCCCTTGCCGCGGGAGTCAACGCAGAGGCTGGGCTCTCCCAGCACCTGACAGAGCCCTCCTGGGGAAAGCCACATAGAGGAAGCAAGTGATAGATAACCAGAAACCACCAGAGACAGCAGAACCATGAGGAAACGTGGAAATAAATCTCCTTCAAAAAATATTGACACTCCAGAGGATCATACCAGGAATCCCGAAAATACAGAAGCTAAAAATGAAAATGGCACAAATGAAGGTAAATTCTGGGCCCAGAAATACAGGGAGTTAAAGCAGAAACTAAAGCAGGAAATAAAACAGGAAATAAAGCAGGAAATGATACAGGACATGAGAACCTGAGAACAAGAGCTACGCCAAGACCTAGCTAAGCTAAAAACAAGCTATGAGAGGCAAGTAGAGGAGATCAAAGAAGAAATGAACTGGAGGAGAGTGAAGGCAATACAAGAAGTGGGAGAAGAACACAATAGAGACATGAGAAAAATAAGTGCAGAATTACAGGATGCAAAACACACACAGGTCACAATAAGCAACGATATCGAACAATTTCAAAATAGATTATCAGATTTAGAAGACAAAATGGCAGAGCAGGAATGGAAAGTCCATAAAGAAAGCAAAGCAAAAAAGAAGGTGTATCATTACAACATCTGATAGATGATTCAAAGAGAAACAATCTGAGAATTATGGGACTCCAAGAGAAGACTGAAGATGAAACAAAAGGATTAAAGGTCATATTTAAGGAAATTATGGAAGAAAATTTCCCATACTTAAAAAGAGAAATGAACATTGATCTTCTGCAGGCATATAGAACATCAAACAATGTGGATCAGAAAAGAACTTCATCACAACACATCATAATTAAAGTACTAGAAGCCCAACACAAAGAGAGAATACTGAAAGCGGTAAGAGGAAAGCAGAAGGTGACCTATAATGGTAAGCCCATCAGGATAACTGCGGATTTTTTCAACCCAGATGCTAAAAGCCAGGAGATCATGGAGCAATATCATTCAAACACTAAAAGAACACAAATTCCAACCAAGACTACTATATCCAGCAAGACTATCTTTTAAACTAGAGGGAGAAATTAAAATTCTACATGATATAGAAAGCTTAAAGAAACTTGCAGCCACTAAGCCATCACTGTAGAGAATTTTCAAAGGAGACTGGGACTGTGAAAGAGAATCCAATAACACAAGAGTCCCCAGAGAAAGAAAGACAAAAGCTGGAAGAGAATCAGCTGAGAAAAAAGTAAAGCTAGTGAACAACATGGAAAAACTGCAACTATGGCAGGACACACCAAACATACCTCAATAATAACTCTGAACGTGAATGGCCTCAACTCACCCATCAAAAGACACAGACTGGCTGACTGGATCAAAAAACAGAAACCCACAATATGCTGCCTACAAGAGACACACTTCACCCACAAGAAAACTCATAGACTGAAAATAAAAGGTTGGAATTCAATATTTCATGCAACAGGTCCCAAAAAACAAGCAGGGGTAGCAATATTAATCTCAGACTCATCAGACTTCAAAAGAAAACAGGTAAAAAGAGACAAAGATGGACACTACATACTGGTGAAAGGAACATTAGAACAGGAAGAAATCACAATTATCAATATATATGCCCCCAACCCTAGAGCACACAATTATGTAAACCAAAAACTACTAGATCTGAAAGGACACATAGGCCCCAACACAATTATAGTAGAGGACTTAAATATCCCACTGTCACAAATAGATAGATCAACCAGACAAAAAAAACCAACAAAGATATACAACTGTTGAAAGACACTATAGAAAACTTGGACATAACAGACCTTTACAAAGTTTTCCATCCAACATCAATTGACTGTATGTTCTTCCCAGCAGCACATGGAACATTTTCTAAAATAGATCACGTCCTAGGACATAAGGCATCTTTAAACAAATACAAAGGGATAGAAATAATACCCTGCATACTCTCAGACCATAATGGAATAAGACTGGAACTCAATAGGAATAGAAACAGAAGAAAATATACAAACACATGGAGACTTAACAACTTACTACTGACCAAACAATGGGTTACAGAAGAGATCAGAGAAGAAATCAAACACTTCATAGAGTTAAATGATGATGGAAGCACATCATATCAAAATCTGTAGGATACAATGAAAGCAGTACTGAGAGGAAAATGCACACCCAAAAATGAACACATCAAAAGAACAGAACAATCACAAATAAATTCGCTAATGGGGCACCTTATGGCACTAGAGAAACAAGAGCAACTCAAGCCAAAAGGCAGTAGAAGAGAAGAAATTATGAAGATCAGATCTGAAATAAATGAGATTGAAATTAAAAAAACAATAAAAAAGATTAATGAGTCAGAAAGCTGGTTCTTTGAATTAACAAAATTGACAAACCTCTTGCTAATCTCTTCAAGAAAAGGAAAGAAAAGGCACAGATTAACGCACTTAGAAATGAAAAGGGTGAAATTACAACAGATCCTGCAGCAATTCAGAATATTATAAGAAATTACTTTGAACACCAATATTCCAAATTTGAGATCTGGGAAGAAATGGACGACTTCCTAGATGCATATAAAATACCAAAATTAAATGAGGAAGATATAAAAATCTTGAATAACCCCATCACGCACACAGAAATTGAAGCAGTAATAAAAGCTCTACCTACAAATAAAAGTCCAGGCCCAGATGGACTCGCAGCAGAATTTTTTCAGTACTTTAGGGAAGAACTAACACCAATCCTCCTCAAACTATTCCATAAGGTGGAAAGTGAAGGAATGCTACCAAACTCATTCCTCGAGGCTAGCATCACACTTATTCCACAACCAGACAAAGACTTAAGTAGGAAGGAAAACTATAGACCAATATCCTTAATGAATATAGATGCAAAAATCCTCATTAAGATTCTGGCAAACAGAATCCAACAAGTAATCAGAAAGATCATACACCATGATCAAGTGAGCTTCATCCCTGAGATGCAAGACTGGCTCAACATATGTAAATCAATCGATATAATACACCATATCAACAAAAGCAAAAACAAAAACCACACGATCATCTCTGTTGATGCAGAAAAAGCCTTTGACAAAATCCAGCACCCCTACATGATAAAAACTCTGAGAAAAATAGGTATAGAAGGGCCCTACCTAAAACTCATAGAAGCCATATATGCCAAGCCTACTGCAAATATTATAGTAAATGGAGAAAAATTGAAATCATTCCCTCTCAAATCAGGAACAAGACAAGGCTGCCCACTCTCACCACTTTTATTCAACACAGTCCTTGAAACACTTGCCATAGCAATCAGACAAGAAAATGAAATAAAGGGAATCTGCATTGGAAAGGAGGAGGTCAAACTTTCCTTATTTGCAGATGATATGACTGTCTATATGAAAGACCCAAAAATTGCACTATGAAACTTCTAAAAATAATTTAAAAAATTGAGCCAAGTCTCAGGATGCAAAATTAACACTAAAAAATCAATAGCATTTCTATACACTAACAATGAGCTTATTGAGCAAGAACTCAGAAAAACAATTCCATTCTCAATAGTTAAGCAAAAAATTAAATACCTAGGAGTATTCCTAACCAAGCATGTGAAGGACCTATATAAATAAAACTACAATACATTGAAGAAAGAAGTTATAGGAGACATTAGAAAATGGAAAGGCATTCCCTGCTCTTGGATAGGCAAAATAAATATAATCAAAATGGCTATACTACCGAAACTGATACATAGATTCAATGCAATTCCTATCAAAATACCTACAAGTTTTTTCAAAGAACTTGAAACAACAATTCTTAAATTCATATGGAACCAAAAGAGACCACCAATAGCCAAAGCAATCCTAAGAAACAAGACTAAAGCAGGAAGCATTACAATCCCAGACATCAGGCTATACTGTAAAGCCATAGTGGTAAAAACAATTTGGTGCTGGCATAAAAATAGACAGACCAGTGGAACAGAATCGAGGATGCAGAAACAAACCCAAATACCCTCAACTACCTAATTTTTGACAAAGGGGCCAAATCCATACAATGGAAAAAGGACAGCCTGTTCAACAAATGGTGCTGGGAAAACTGGACATCCACATGCAGAAGAATGAATCTAGTCACACACCTATCACCATGCACTAAAATCAAATCAAAATGGATTAAAGACCTAAACATTAAAAATGAAACACTAAGCCTTCTGGAAGACAAAGTAGGCAAATTTCTAAAAGACATAGGGTTAGGCTAAGATTTTCTTGGCGAGACACCAAGAGCAAAAGAAATTACCCCTATTATCAACAAATGGGATCTTGTCAAATTAAAAAGTTTCTGCACAGCAAAGGAAACTGTCAACATTGTAAATAAAGAACCAACAGACTGGGGAAAAATATTCACCACCAACACCTCAGATAAGAAACTCATAACTAGAATACACAGGGAGCTAAAGAAAATTAAGCCCACCAAAATAAAGGATCCTATTGAAAAATGGGCAAATGAAATGAAGAGGCAGTTCACTCACAAAGAAGTACAAAGGGCCAATAGATACATGGAAAGATGCTCAACATCTCTAGCCATAAGAGAAATGCAAATCAAAACAACGCTAAGATACCATCTCACTCCAGAGAGAATGGCTTATATCAACAAATCAAATAGCAATCAATGCTGGCAAGGCTGTGGGGAGAAAGGAACCCTCCTGCACTGCTGGTGGGAGTGTAAATTCGTTCGACCACTCTGGAAAGCAGTATGGAGAGCTCTCAAAAGACTAGAAATAAATATCCCCTTTGATCCGGCGACACCCCTCCTGGGAATATATCCAAAAAAGGCCAAAACAACATACAACAGAGATATATGTATACCCATGTTCATAGCAGCACAACTAACAATAGCTAGAATATGGAAGTCACCAAAATACCCATCAACAGACCAGTGGATACACAAACTGTGGTACTTATACACAATGGAATACTACGCATCTGTAAGGTC